>PVLD010000371.1:241943-301414 GCA_004027595.1 Dinomys branickii | reverse complement strand
CTCCATTTGCATCTATATCTGCATCTGCACCTGCATCTGCATCTGTCTCGCTAGGTACATGTCTAGCCCTGCCTTTTGCACTCACAGATTCATGCTTGTATTGATACAGACTTCCTCCTGGGGAATAGCCTGGCACAGTTGTGGGTCAACCTCTGCAAGGCAGGGGAAGCTTTTGGAAATTGAGGATGGAGGTGAGGTAGGTAGAACCTGAAGCTGGAATCCAAAGCACATGCTGGGGCCCATGAGGACAGACTGGAACCCATGTGCGTTGTTGTTACTCCCATCCTTGCGGTGTGGGTATCCTGCAGAAGCAGGGGTGCTTTGTTGTGGACCTTTCACAGACCTCAGGTCTCTGAGTCTTAAGGAACCTAGGAGAAGGGAAGCAGTTGTAGGTCCCTGTGTTGCCCAAAGGATGTGATTCAGCAGGTCAACAAAAACATATTTCAGCTATAAAATGACTACTGTGTCTCCTCCTTCCTTGAAGTCTCATGTCAGAATCTCTCTTGTGGCCTACCCTACCCAAAATCGGACAGGAAAAGGAATTCTTAGAAATAAAAGGTGTTGTGGCATGCATCTGTAACCCTAGCACTTGGGAGGCTGAGGCAGGAGGATCACCACAAGTTCAAGGCCAGTCTGGGCTAAATAGTGAGACCCTGTCTCCAAAAAAAAAAAAAATTAAGAAAAAGAAAAATGAAAAAGAAATATCTCAGACACACAAGCTTAAATATTGCATGATTTCTCTTCTATGAGGAGTCAAAATATAAGTAAATGAAAGAGCAAAATAAAAGATAACAGGAAGCAGGGCGCATTGTGGATCCTTATTACAGCAAGAGTGTCACTGGTGTGGGGTGTGTCTGGGCCTCCGCGGGGAGTCAGCAAGGGCTGGCGCGTTCTGCAGTGCTCTTGCCTTGTGAATCTGCACTGCTCCGCAGTCTCATTTCCACTCCAAATGCTGTGCCGCTCTCATTATCTTCTTCTCTGCAGGGTGTGGAAAACGAGCTCTGGGGTGCTGTCTGGTGTAGCTGCTTATTCTTGTTCCCAGACGATACTGCTATTGACATAAACAGGAGCGAGGCTGCATAAACCAGCAGGTGGTGGCCAATGTTTCATTGTGCTCAGCTCAATACCACCTAGTGGAATAATCGTATACTCATTACTGCACCGCTTGGGTGCGGTTTCCTAATTAACGTTTTCGCGCCTGTCGCTGACTGATTTGACTGAGGCTTGCTAGTAGCTGAAAGCCAATTCATCAGCACGACCTGGTTCACAGCATTTCATTAGTGTATTTGACTAGCCAAGTCAGCCGATGACTCTGATGCTTCTGATCCTGATGTTTTTAAAGGGTGTGGAGGGAAAAGCGATGGCCAGTGTCACAGTCAGCAGTGTCCTTCCTGGTGTTGTCTATGGGCACGCAGGTCACCCTGTCCAGTCTCACTGTTTGTGGCCTCCAGCTCATTCTGCCGGTCAAGCAAAGGGTGGAACCCAGAGCCCACAGATGGGGAGGGAAACCCTAACTAAGCGGGTGCTCTTCAAGAAAAAGGAAAGTGAGTCCACATAGAAGAAGAAATGAAGAGCAATGGAAAGCGAAGACCAAAGCAAACAAAATATGTGTAACTCTTATGTAATACTGATGCTACAGAGACAGTTAACATGTGTAGATACGCACAATGGTGTTCCAGGCAGGGTGTGACCAACGAACCCAAAATACTAAGTTTGCCTTGGCCAGGAAAAGGACAAACGCCCCAGTCAATATTGAGCGTTAGTGTGTCAAGGCTGTATGCTACAATTTGTAGGATAACCTTGAAAAATGATAAAATGTTGTATGACTTGTAAGTTCATGGCGGCATATGGAGTAATAAAAAGTACAGAGATTCCTCACTTAATGGCCGAGCTCCATCCCTGCGATGGGAGCTCACAGGGATGAGGGTGTTAAGGGAATTGGTCAGGAAGGCCTGGGTCCATGGAGTAAGAGTTGTCATCACAGAGACACATAGATGAGAGTCCCTGATATTTCCCTAGACACACCCACTGCCCTACTCGGTCAAGAAGAGAATCCAAGGCTCCTCCTCATTCTGAGGGGCAATGGTGGAGATCAGTGTGCTTGGGAAGGCCTGCAGGACGGGAGCCTAACCTTCTTGTCTTCACTTATTTCAACTGCTGGCCTGGCCCAGGCACAAGGGGACAATCACGGCAAGTGCAGCCCAGCAGTGTCTGCAGTAGCAGCTGAAGCAGCAGCCACAGAGGACGTGGGGGAGGCTCAGGTACCATGCAGGTGACTGTGCACTTGAGGACCATGCTGACTTTTGGCGGCACCAGAAGCAGCAGACATGGTGTGCTTTAGACTCGTCCTGAGCTGTGCCGACCGCCTGCCCTTTGTTATAATAGTCTGAGGCTACCTGGACCCACTGGGGCTCTTGCAGGGCATCACAGTGATGACCTAGCAGGAAGTCCTTGGAGGACTTGTGTGCTAGCGGGTGGAGAGAACCCTGTGACATCCCTAAGACCTGCTGCTTGGGTGAAGAGAGTGCCGCCTATGGCCACCCTTGGGGCAGTCATGAAGGGGTGGCGATGGATGCACCTCTTGGTGGCAGAACCTTGGATGCCAGGCCTAGTTGTCCCCTTTGGGAGGGAGGAGGCATGTGACTGTACAAGAGTGTGCGGGTGAGTCCTGAGCTCTTGCTCAGGAGCCCAGGGGTCCTTGAATGCCCACCACAGGAGAGACCTAGATTCCATAACAATATTTTATGCAGGCCTCTTTGACAGATCTGCACTAGGAAGGCCCACAGGTCAGTGATGAAAGCTAGAAAGTCTGTGCCAGTGGGATAAAGGATCTGCGCTAGTAGGCTGAGGGATCTGCATTGGAGCCAGGAAGCGATGCTTCAAGTAAGAACCAGAGCTCCCCCGAAAAGTACCACAGCCATCCACAGCAACAGTGAGGTCCCAAGCTCCTCATCAGGAAAGCCAAGTTCCATCAGGAAAGCCAACCTGACAAGATTCTCTAGGAGACTGGGCTGTGCACCTTTCCCCCCCTCTGGAGCCAGGAAGTGATGCTCAGTGTAAGGACCAGAGCTCCCCAAAAGTGAACTGAAGCCATTCTCAGTGCCAACAAGGTCCTGAGCTCCTCAGAAGATGAAAACAGCCAAGTTCATCAGGAAAGCCAGCACAACGAGCTCCTCCAACAGATCCAACAGCTCCTTACAGGTTCTACCAGCTCCCAACAGCCCCTCAGTTCCCAACAGCTTTCCTCAGCTTTCAACAGCCTGACTCCTCCAGTTCTACCTTTTATGCTGCTGGTGGCAATCCTCAGGTGGGCCTCCCACACCCAGCACCACACTCACTCAGTTCAGCTGGGGGTTATAAGTTGACCACCAGTTGTCAATACACTATACGTGTGGATGGCTGAGGCTGAGCTTGAGCTCGAGGTCCTCCTGCCTCAACCTCCTGAGCAGCTGGGATTACAGGTGCACCTGCTGCGCTCAGCTGGTCTGGCTGTCCTATGGGAATTTTGTCCATAGAAGCCAAGCACAGAGCCCTCTGTGCCCTCCTTGCCAGCCCCTGGCCCTGACCTTAGCCTTATTCAGATAGGATGCACACCAGCACTTTAGGAGCCAAAAGCATTTGGTGATGAAACCTAGAGTTTCCATAGCAGACCCACTCAGAGAGGAAGCTTTTTGCAATTTTCCTGTCAGCAACCCCCAGGGGTATCAGGAACAAGCTGTGGCAAAGTTATTATTGTCTCTTCACATCTTCATGTGGAGTGAGAAACAAGACACAAAATTTAAGAGCTCTTTGGAAGGCAATAGAGGATCACGGGAAAAGTAAACTCAAAAATCCAGCTTTCCAGCTTGAACTTGCGATCCCCCTGCCTTAGCCCTCCCGAGTGCAGGGCTTCCAAGTGTGTATGACCACACCTGGCTCATTCCCTCTTTAATATTGGCTGCATGTGATTTTTTTCTAAATGATTTTGGTTTTATCACACCCAGTCCATAACATTCTTTGCAAAAAAGGCAAGTGCTTGTTAAGTAATTTTTTGTTTATCTTATCTTTTATTTAATAACAGTTCATAAATAGACTTTTACATATTAAATCTCATAAAATTTATAGTTTAATGCACTAAGTCCCCAAAACTAAGACTCTGTTATCCTTGGCTGCCTAATTTCCAACATTAAGACGCAAGAAGTCAACCTGCCCACTGAATTCTGTGTTTGCAGGCTTCAATTTAGTTATAGAATTAATAAGTTCAACATGTTCAGAAATCTCAGGGCAGGAATTACCGGGCCAGGGGCCGACATAACAATCTTGCCTCCATTTGACTATCCGAGTTTATTCCTATTTTCAGTGACCTTTGTATTTTTAAATCTAAATGGGCAGACGTCCTCCTCTCTGGTGCGGTGAGGTGTGGTTCGACAGAACAGTCAGGAGACAGCTCCCTGTGGCTGGCGGCTGTCACGTTTTGAGCCTTTTGTGGCAGGGCGAGTGCTTCCCATGCACTTGCCGTTTCTCTTCCTGCTGGCATTTTCTGTGGTGTCAGGGGTGTTCTCATGGAGCAGGTCCCTGGGGGACTCCTTAGGCGTCTGCAAGACAGAAGCACACTCGGTGGGTGCCCACCCACCCTGGGGAACTCTTCTAACAGATTTGCCCACGAAACTCCCAGGAAAACAAGACAGAGCCTGGTGCTCCTCTTCAGCCCCTTATTAGTGTCTTCAGGAGACCTTTGATATGGGCTGTAACCTCAGCACAGAGAGGCTGAGGCAGGAGGATGGCTATGAGTTAGAGGACAGGTTGGGCTATATAATAAGCTCAAGGCCAGCATGAATAATACAGAGAGACTGTGTCTCAAAAATGTCCCTCCTCACATAAAAATCAGTGAATCAATAAAAAGAGATGCAGTATCAACATCAAAGCTGGGACTCCAAGTCAGAATTTCCTAAGCACGTGTGCCCCTTTACTAACTGCAAGGTCAAGTTTCCTTGCTGAACTCTGCTTTGTGTAGGACCCTCTCAGTGGCCAGGGATTCCATCCTAGACTTAGCGAACTGCTCTTGAAGTGCAGACCAGGACGGACCCTGAGAACTGTCAGCGCTGTGGGCAGAGACAGAAGCCGTCCTGTTTGCCAGGCATTTGTCCTCATTCCACAGCCTGATGTTTTCAGTCTGCAAAGACTTTGCTGACTGCGCTGGCTGCACGGGCAGCACTGGGCACTGAGTGTTCCTTTCTGCGGCGGAGTTATAAACAATAACAGATTATGCAACTGAGCCTCTTGAGGTTTGCCTCTGGTTACTGATGCAGGGCGCCCTTTCTCTCAGCCCGGCAGCCAGAGAGGGGAAGGGAAGGGTCGCCCGTGGAGGGAGCAGGCGTGGAAACTAGGCCACTCTGCCCCGCCGGGTTCCCAGGCCCCGCTGCCTTTTCATGGGTCCTCTCCAGAGCTGGGCTGGGGCACCTGGAAGCCACAGTGCCAATGCTCCATGGGTGGAGAAAGCAGTGTGGGAACAGGAAGCTGAGACAGGAGGCCCTCAAAGCCACCAGGCAGGGCCTTGGCCCCTTGTCACCCTTTCTCTCTGTTCTGAAGGCCCTCTTTGCAGGGATCAGGAGATGATGATGATGACATTTATGGGTACGGTCCCGTAGGAATGCTTCTTTGGCTTTGTTTCTCACGGCGTAGGCATTGTACATGTACTTGTGCACTCAGAATTCCAGCAGCGAGCCAACCCTACCCTGGGCTGGATTTGTTCTAAGGGCCACTGCACAGCTTTTCTAAATTAGCATTTCTTCCTTCAATTCCCCAAGCTTTAAACTCTTCCCTTAAAAATAAAGTGGTCAGTCTTACCTTTGTTCTGTGTGGGATATTCTCAGAGATCACTGGTTTGGTTTGGCTTCCTATGGATTCTTCTAAAACTAAATGAAGGAACATGTCACGCAGATGGCAGAATAATATAAATATCTTAAAAAGGTTTTTAGTATGCATAGGAATACCCCAAATGAAGAATAGGGAAGCAGATGTAATGTGTTAAGAGAAATGTATTGTTAAAACTCCCGGTTTAAAATTTTTATTGTAGGATTTTTACCAAGATGGTTTGTAAGCTGCACTGAGCCTATTTTTCCTGTGCTTCATTCCTCTTTTTGGTTTTCTTTATTCTACTAGTATATGCTTGTGACGCATAATAAATGCATTCATAGTGGGGAGTCGGCACCTGGCCATACCGCATCCAGATCTTTTCTCCTCCCTCCCCGCCTTCTGTCCCCACTTCACTTTATCCAAGGAAAGCCCCTGCCCACCTTACTGATTAAGCTCGGGCCCTGTGCTGGCCCAGCTTGTGTGCTCCCTGCACCTAGTGGCCTGCGACCAGGGGACCCGCAGCCTCGAGCACTTGCCGAGCTGCGTAAGAAAGTCCCACAGAGTCGACCCCATTGTGACCACCAGGCTGTCTCAGGACTTCCCAGCACCAAGGATCAATTTTGTCTGCTGTCCTGATTCCTGACTCTGGCAGGGGCAGCCTGACCCCAGCACCACACTGACCCTAACCCCAGAAGGTGAGGCACTAGCAAAGAAGCTGAATTTTAAAAATGTAATGACAAAGAAAATCCAACATTTCAATAGTGATGTATGAGATCACTATTTTTACAGTGCTTAATTTTGAATCCAATTTATGTCCCTAACAGAAAAATAAGTTAACGTGTGATAAATTCCTGCAATAGACTGTTGTTCTGAATGATAAAAGTCCTCAAAAATTAAGTTGAAATAAGAAAAATATTTTAATGAATATTATTTAAAAGAAAAAATTAAAAAGAGTCCAATTATTTAGTATATAGTAAAAAATTGTTAACCTGTGCTGTTGTAAATACCCTAATTATCCTAGTTGTGTGGGTATGAACTGAAAACTTCATCTTTTCACTTTCTGCTTCTGTTGCTAAATGGAAAGTTGCACACTGGCTTCTGCTGTGCACAGAAAGATGTCCCTGGCCCTAGGGGAGTGGCTAGGGTATGGTGGGGAACCTGGGGGCCAGATGAGGAGATGCCATCATCTGGGGACCCACCAGTCAGAACCTCGTCCAGCTGCTCCACCACGAACTCGGCATCTTCCGCAGTGAAGCACATGGGTGGTTTTATCTTAAGCACGTTTCGGTGTGGTCCGTCAGCGCTGAGAAGCACGCGTTTCTCCTTCATCCTGGTGGACGCAGGAAATACTGGTGAGGGCTACCGACGATGACTGACATGCAGGACAGTCAGGAGCCCCACACCCAGCAAGCCCGGGGCTAGCAAGTGCATGTGTCTTCAGTCTGCCTTCTTGGAGAGAGGAGAGGAAGCAGCACAGGTTTTTAAATGGGCCGAGGACAGAACAGGTATTCACGGGGCTTTACTTGTAGATGACGTGCTGGGCTTCGGCGGTGGCGGGGGTTCTTCTTTCTCGGTCCTTTACTAAGTCAATTCCAATGAACAGGCCAACGCCCCTGAGGAAGGAGACGAGAGAAACATGACCTGCAGGGGAACTCTGTGTTCGCACAACGGGCAATACTGCCCACCCTCGCTCCCATCTGAAGCTGGGGGTGCCCCTTGTTAAGTCTAACGCTATTGATGTCCAAGACGTCTATCAATGTTTATGGGTGTTTTTAGCTTTTGAAGCTTTTGTTTTCATCAAGTGTTTCTTTTTTTTTTTTTTCCTTCTT
Organism: Dinomys branickii; assembly: GCA_004027595.1. Classification (NCBI taxonomy): domain Eukaryota; kingdom Metazoa; phylum Chordata; class Mammalia; order Rodentia; family Dinomyidae; genus Dinomys; species Dinomys branickii. The sequence goes on along the minus strand of PVLD010000371.1, from coordinate 293,750 downwards.
CCAGTTATAAAAGAAAGGGGCTTCAAGACAACCTTTGGCTTTTCAGGGTGTTTATGATACAAATGTTTATATAGCTATGAAAATTAGCCAGCTTTCTAGGCAACATTTTAAATAATTTTCCATAGGTCACGTAGGCTTGTTTTCAGTTTCTCCTTTTCATCTCTTGGGTGCTGAAATGATGCTAGCTTTACAAAAAAGAAAATGTGGAAGAGTCAGGAACACTCCAACATTAACAACACTTAATGGTAGGTCCTGAGTTAAGGATGATTTTTCTTTGTTTCTCAGTGTTTTCTAGACTTAGCTTATATAGGATCAGTTTATAAGGAAATATAAAAATATCTAGACGACAGCTTCATGATAAACATACCTAATATCTCCTATCAACATGTGTTTGGCCTTCTGCTTATTCAGTAACTCAGTCAGGTAATTTCCAACTCGCATAGCATTTCCTCGGAGGTCTTCCTTTTCGATTATATCTAGGACAGCCAACCCCACAGCACAAGATACTGGGTTTCCTCCATACTGCAGGGAAAAGACCAGTGATAAAACATAGCCACTGATTTGGTAATCTTGCCTCTTCCATGAGAAATTTGGCTCTATATACAGAAGTGAAAATATAATCTTAATAAAAATTTATCTTATGACACTAGTTTCTCAGATGTAGAGTGGAGCATGATTTTATTCCCTCATGACAGAAAATTAATTTCAGATTATGTTCTCTATGCTGCATACGTGGTATTACCAGAAATAGTAGGGAGCTGATTGGTTCACCTAAAATCAAACATGTCACAGTGTGAAGGAAGGACGTCAGAGTATGGTGTAGTGAGGAAAATCAGGACTTCCAGTCCTCAAGGGCTGAGTGAAAGTGGCTGAACAATGGTAGTTTCTCTGAATGATTTATGTCCTTAGATCTGAATTGTACTTTTACCTCTTTTAAGTGCTCTGTTATACGTTGTGTACAAGCTATAAGAAGCTTTCCATGCCTAAATCTTACCACTCTGAAGTTGAAAGCTAAGGAACTGAAATCTCCCAAAGACAAAAATTTCGTATGACTTATGACAGCTGTCTAACACTGATAGGACTCTATTATCTAAACACTTTGAAAGTGTTTGGGGAATTTAAATAGGACATGAAACAAAGACGATCATATTGTCTATTAATGAAAATATAATGTTTAAGCTTTGGCAGGGTAATCATTTATCACTGGAAAATTTGATGAGACTATTTTAGGAAGAGGAAAGACAAAAAAGGGGGAAAATACAAGGAATACTGTGCTGGAGAGGATGGAATCTGATTAAATCAAAGTCTGGCTTGGGTATTGGGTGGCTATTTGGCAATACCATGCCTAACTTCTTACAACACTGGCAATTATACAAATAAAATAAGAACATGCGTTATGCCCCTCTCTTCAAATTAAAGTTGGAGCACAGTTTACCGTATTGAAGTACTCCATCCCAGAGCTGTGGAAGGCTTCGGCAATTTCTTTGGTTGTCACCACACATGCCACAGGGTGGCCATTGCCCATTGGCTTTCCCATGGTGACGATGTCTGGAACAAAGTCTTCACCTTGCATCTGAAAGCTCCAAAAGCACTTCCCAACTCGGCCGAAGCCCACCTGTACTTCATCGGCAATAAACACACCCCCTGCACTTCGGATGTGTCTGAAAAGCAAAGGGCATTTCCATGGCTTTGGGCCGAGAGTCCCCAAGCCTATCCACAATGACACAGCTTATGGAAGACTAAACAAGAAGCTTTATCCTGAAACCTTAATCTGTGTTAAAAGCATGCTAGTACTCAGAACCAGCATTATACCAATATAAACACATGATTTCTAGGTGAGATATAGTCTACAATATCTGGGTTTGTACTGCTTAAAGTAAGCTGTATTGCAGTATTTTAAGTGGGAAAGAGAATTGAATGAGTGGTTTTTGATAGGGTTAACCCCCTAGTGTGTACCAATGGGTCAGTAGTGGGAACCAGTGGATCAGACAGGATGCTGGCTGGGGGGGCTCCCGCTCAGGGCTGTGTTGAGCCTCTATTTGGTGGCCCTTGGAGAAAGCCAGGATGCATCCGAGAGTCCAGAGGTGGCAGGCACTCAGTAGTGGGTATTTTCTAGCTAGTATTCCCACACTTTAGCCCTAGTGTGGCCCTGCAGAATTGTCACAGTGACCTCAGTCTGACCAAGGATGTCCCAGGCAAGTACATACTCTGCCACTTTCTGGAAGTAGCCTGCGGGAGGGATTATTTGTCCGCCACAACTCTGCATGGATTCAGTAATAAAGGCAGCGATCTATAAGAGAACATGGGGTCAGAGTCTATTAGGTCCTCCTAGCTCAACAAAAGAGGCTTTCTGCCAGAGCAGGTTGTTTTCCAAGTGGTTAGGAACAGATCTCTGATAGGCAGCAAGAAAGCCTTTTGACTAGAAAGAAATCTCACTCTGCTGGAGATGTAACTGATTTAAAGCTCTGTCCCTGAAATTCTAGGGTACAAATAAAGCTACCGTGGGAAATGGAGATGAGAACGTGACTCCTTTTCTTCACCGTTAACGAACAGTGGTTTCATTAGGACGGGCTGAGGAAGACTGGTATTTCAGTTGTCTTTGATAAGAACCTCTAAAAAATCATGTAGTTACCCAAGGCATCACCGTGGCATCTGTTTCCCAGCGTGGTCAGTCGGGACAGCTGCAAGTGGTGATGGGATGGCCGGTGGCCGCCCTGCGGGGCTCTCGATTATATTTCTAGGTTTCTCCAAGGATGAAGTCTAAATCCACAGTTAGGCAAGTCGCCATGGAACACAGAAGTGTTCCAGAGGGTGAAACAGGGGGAACAGGAAGCAAATAATGCAGAAGTAAGAAGAGAAAGTACGGGGAGAGTGTGGGACAAGAAATCAAGAGCCAGGCATGGTGGTGCATGCCTATAATCTCAGCACTTCGGAGGCTGAGCCAGGAGAATCACTGTGGCTTCTAGGCCAGCCTGTGCTACATAATGAGTTCAAGGCCAGCTGGAAAATAAACCTAAAAATGAAATCAAGAGAACCCAGTTTCTAGTTCTGATTACTTCTTAACAGGCGTATTAGATTTGGAGAAATCCTTCATTTCTTAGATATTTAGTGGTGTTACTGTAAAAAAAAACAAGGGTGTTGGACTCCAGAGGTTTCTCACGTAAATGCTGTGGGTCTGTGGGCATATCCTCTGCTCAGCTCGCTGCTGTCTGCATCCCCAATCCAGCAGCATGAACCCCAGAATGATCCAACGCTAACATCCTCAAAAAGTTACCCAGACCTTGTTGTTTATCGTCCACAGGCTATTTCTGAAGAGGGAGTGTTGGATCTGTCTGTACAGAGAAACCACAAAAGACAGAGTAAAAACGAGAGGAAAATGAAGTGACAGGGAATGCCAATGCCTCTCCAGTCATGAAGACATAAAGCTTTCACTAGAAAAAGCAAATCATTTTTATTTCAATGATTTCTTTTATAATTGCCATATCTGTGCCATAAGCCAGTTTCAAGGCAAAGTACTGCTTGAGTTGCACAAAATGCTCTTACTAGTTGCCCCCAGTTGGCTGGGAATAGGATGTCACTGAGCTGAACCCAGGAGAGTGCAGACTGAAAAGAAGAAACCCTGATATCCTGCTCTGGAGGAGGACCCTGGTTCTGTCTAAGACATCCAGGCCCAGACTAGAGGACAGCTTCCTGCCTTGGTTTACCTAGGTGCAGAGCAAACCTGGCAAGGCTGACACAGCTTGAGGTCAGCACTGGCTCCCCATGGGTCTGGGAGCATGGCCAGCCACCCTGCTTCTGCTGCCTACACTGCCCGTTAACCTGGCGGCCTGTCCTCTAGGACAGCCTGGCCCTCAGCAGCTCTCGCCTCCCTTCCGTCTCAGCACTGCACACCGTCCTGACCCTGCCCATTGCCCGAGAGGTCAGTGCTGGCCAGCAGCTCAGGACAGGCACAGTGATCACATTTCCAGGACAATCATTGTGGACTGCCTCTGAGTCACAGACTTTGAGAAATGTGGACCAAGTGGAGCTGTAACTGGAGAAGAGCAGAAAGGGGATTTAGGCCTCACCCTTTTTCTTCTGTCCACTGACTGCAACAGTGTCAGTGCATTTTATAAAAGCTGTTTCCAGGTTTTCCAAAAGTACCAACCTTCCTCCCACTGGCATGCGTTTCTTCAATGATTTTCTTCACTTCATCTGCGTAAGCGCCCCCAGGGTCCGGATGGGTTTCCCGGTACTTGCCTCTGTAAGTGTCAGGAGCCGGGGCCTGCCAACAGCAAGCACACGGCTTCTCATGATTTGCCTTCTGGATAAACTTTCAAAAACGTGAGTTTCCCCATGAGGCCAGGGTAGGAAGGTGACTGTTAACCTGAGTGGCCTGGGCTCCTTTATTCCCTTCCCGCCACATTTCCAAGTTCTGCGAGGAACTGACATCTTTGACTTTTGAACAGGAGCTTGGATTTGTTTCCAGACCCTAACAAATCAAGACTTTATCCCCGTCCGCATCAAAAGCAAATTCAAATCAATAAAGTGATCATATTATTTAGAATGTCAGTGAATGGAAACTGTATTCACTATTCTATTTTTAAAATGTACCAACACTTATCAGTCATATCTCAAATTAGAATCATTCAGAAAACTATAGTGCCTTAGTACTGATTCTAGACCTTAAAATCCTGAAAGGTTTTTTGGGGGGAGGGTGAGGAGGCTGTTGGTGAGACAGGGTCTCACTATGGAGCTCAGGTTGGCCTTAAACTCCTATGTAGCCCAGACTGACCTTGAACTTGCAGTGATTCTCCTGCCTCAGCCTCTTGAGTATAGGGATCACAGGCAGAAATCAATAAGCAGATAGTAATGATTGTCTTAAGAAAATCTACTGACCTTCCACTAACACAAACACACCAAGTGAATTTCACTGGCTCAGCAACTTGCTTGGTCTCTTTATTTGACTTAATATATCTCTATAATAGCAGCACGTACAGTGATGGTGAACCTTTTAGAGCTGTCAGTGATAAACAGCTGGCTGGGGCACATGTGCCACAGATAGGTACACCACCACTGGCACGGAGCAAACTAATTTTACAGCAGTCATGCAAATTCCGATTAACTCTGAATTTTGAGTTGACATCAGTGACAGGAAAAGTCGCTGAAGATCCAGGAGCAAGAAAAATGAAATGACAACTGCAAATAAAACACTCTACCGCCAAACTAATTCAGCAGTAGACTTTAGACCACATGCTGGCCGGACTTTGACTTCGGGACAGTGCTGTGACTGCCTGAGATCTTACTTTGTGTCCCAGGGTTTCTTTCTGACGAAAGAATGGAGCTGGGGTCTCCCCAGGTGCCCTCCTGGGCCTCACAGTCTGATCGCAGGGCTGCAAGACTCACCACGTGTGCAAATTCCTTCTTGTCACCTTTGCCCTTCCGGAATTTGTATGGACTGATCTCAATTACAGATGACAGGTGACCATGATAAGCACTGAAAAGAAAAAGAACAGCAATGAAAATTGCTCCAAGAGAGATTCTTCTACTGTTCTATTACGATACAGCATGTCGCCCATGCGCATCTGTCCAGGTGGCTCTGGTGCTGGACATCACGACTTAGGGTCATTCTCCCATGGTGAGGCTGGCCGTGTAATTTGTCCTTTATAATGTAATGAAGCACGTGGAAGCCAAGGGTCCTCGTGGGCTAGTTCTTTTGAGAGGGGCAAACACACAATTTCTTTATATTACATTGCTAAAACAGATTGTCTACAAAAATCTCACGTGTATATTCAAATGTATTTGACAGTTATAATCTGCTAAAAATTATTTTAAAATAGGGTTTTACTGTGTTGCCCAGGTTCACCTTGAAGCCTTGGGCTCAAGTGATCCTCCTGCTTTACTGTCCCAACTAGCTGGGATCATAGGCATGTGCTGCTATGCGTGGCTGATTCAGTTCTAAAAGCAACTTTCTATCAAAGAGTGCTCATTGGTTTCTGTTTTGGATGGCTTCTAAAGGATGCCCAGTTGCAGACACTGGGTCAATACTGGTTGGGAAGGAATAGGAGGATTCTTTGAGGAGAATTCAGACTGAGAGGTGACAAAATGACTATGAAATATATTATTTTTTCTGTTTTTTGCACAAAAATACATTTGAGAGATTTGGAGAGGAAATATAAAAGACCCATGCATAGGTAATGCAAAGAGAAAGCGCTTGCCCTGCCATAGGTTATGGCATGCTCTGAAGCCTTGGTAACAACAGCAGCCTGGTACCAGAAGAAGGAGGCAGAGCCCCCGGAACAGACAGCAAACCTGGAGACGCATCTGTTCACAGGCAGGAACACAGCCACTCCATGCAATCGCACACGAGCAGCGGTTACAAAGGCGAGAAGGCAGAAGCATACCTGTGTTCTGGCCTGGGTGAGACAGGCATGGCAGGAGAAATATTTTTTTAAATGTAGAACATCCTAGCCACAAGATAGAGATTTTATCTGTTTGATTTAGTCAAATTATTGTTAAGATGTCGTGCACACATGTAAAATATGGCAGTTTCGGAAGAGATATTTGAAATACCTCCAACTAAAAAGGATCAGTGCCTAAAGCAGTGGTTCTCAGCCCCTGACCGTGTATTAGGGTGGCTTGGGGGACTCACAAAAAGAAAATCTGGGCATGGATAGAGGTTCTGTCCCACCGATCTGTAGTGGCCAGGGAAGTGGCATTTAAAAATATTTCCCAGATGATTTTAAATTGCAGTTTAGTTTGAGCTCCTTCAACCTGGACTCTACAAGGAACCAACAAGACAAGGGTGGGGTCTAATAGAATAACAGGTGAGACCATGAACAGAAAGCCCCCTGGAAACCACAAAAGCATAATGCACACAGAGAGGTGCTTAGATTGCTGCTTGGGAGAAGGAGAATCAGATAACACTGAGATGATATGCTGCACCTATCACACTGGCAACAACTAGGACCAGTGAAAAGGTGGGACCGAATGAAGTTTTGGTGTGGGTATGGAAAATGGGACTTCTGTGTACCAGGTAGGATACAACCATTCTGAAGGCAACCCTGTTCTGGGTCTTTACCTGTAAGAAGTTCTCAGAAAGGCACTCAGGGAAGGATGCTGGTGGGGCATAGCCTGTGGTAGCCATGGCAACTGTCTCAGGGAAGGCTCCCCCTGAACTGCCAAGTGCTTAGAAATAGCTTGTCTGATCTGAGCTACACTGTCTGTATAAAGCACACACTGGACCTCACGTACTCAGTGGGACAAAGTGTGAGCTATCTTTACCTTTGACACTGATTGCACATTGAAACGATGATATTTTGGGTGTACTGGCTTCTAGGACATCTTAAATTGCTTCTGTGGCTTACATGGTACTTCTAACAAGCAGTACTGAGTTAGAACAGGACAGATAGCCATCTAGAGTCCTCGAAACATGCAGAGGACACAAGATAGAAACACAAAGATAGATATCAGTAGCAATTTTTGAAAAATTAAACACATAAAGCACTTTTCACATGGACTCTAAAAAGATACACATTAAGTAGCCTGATTATCATTTTTGCAGCTAACAGGGATGGGAATACAAGAGAACTCAGGAACCTCCTCAAAGGTATTCACACCCTAATATTCAGAACCTACCAATCGCTTAGGTTTCGAGTCAAAGGGGCTTTGCAGATGGGATCAGACTGATGGTTGGCATGGGGAGAACATCTGGGCAGATCACAGGAGTCACAAGTGTCCTACAAGTGAGGGGGGACAGGGACCGAGAGCCCAGGAAGCTGAGCAGGGCAGTGGAGACACCAGGACCCCAGGCTTCCAGAAGGGGGGAAGGGTGGACTTTATGAAAGAACACCTTTATCCAGGCTCAATTAGAGCTATTTTGGATTTCTGACCTACAGAATGGTCAAGTGATGGTGGCAAACATAGGGGAAAGGGGAAGCGCTTGGCGCACTCATCACACAAACTAAAAGGAGGCTGCTAGAGGGACCAGAGAAGGGGCCGGTCTGGTTCCTTCCTGTGCAGCTGACATTCATAGGGTGCAGCTTGACCAAAAATAAAATTTAAAAACCCCTCCCATGTAAGGATAGAAGTAGGCAAATTTCTTATTGAAAGTGTAACAAATCCACTTTTCAGAAGCAACTTCAAATGTGACTGGGCAGAGTCACAGTATGGAATTTTAGGTGGGCTGCTGGCTCTCTTTAAAGTTTAACTTACCTGTAAATCTGATCACAGTGGATAATCATAATCATGCAGGGAGTGCTTGGATTTCTCAGAAACGAATGGCATTTTTCTTTTAACAAAGGGTTGAGTTAGTAGATGTGACAGAGGCACAGTCACGAGTGTGTGCGGACCAGCCAGGAGTACCGGAGCTGTGGGGTTGCAGCACCCCACACCCTGGAGAGCCCTGAATTTGCGGCTCTTGGAGGGACTGCTCTCCTTCTCATTTCAGTACCTTAATATGATGCTAAAAGCACCGATCCCTGTGTCTGCCCCCCATGCGCACGGTGTTAGTATGCCTGGGACCAGCGCAATTTTGTTTCTCAAGGGCTTTGTGCTTGGAAATCTTGTGGTCAAACTTACTGGTCCAGGGTGATCACATCTTGGTGGCCTCGGAACTGCCGAGCCAGGCGTAAGGCCAGGTCGTTAGCTTCAGATCTGTAAGGACAGCAGGGCAGGGAGGGACAGGGTGATGGTCGCTTTCACAGTGCTGGTTACCAAGGCTGCAAGGTGACATTCATTCAGAAACAGCGTACACAGCAACAAGCCGGGTCCCTCTTGTCCACCTCGCCTCACTTCAGTCTTCAATGCAAGTTTCCTAGATGCTTTCAATAAAGACTGTGCCATACATACAATTTTTTAAAAAAATTTTGGTACTGGAAATTGAACTTAGGACCTTGTACTTCCCAGGCCGGCATTTATGCCACTGAGCTACATCCCCAGCCCTTCATATGTACAATTAAGAAATTAAAAATAAAATATAAACAGGAATGAGGCAAACAGAAGAAACACAGTGGAAGTTATATGTATGTCACCCATGTTGTCTTCCAGGACATGGGGAAGCCAGAGGAGGAAATGGATGGCCATTCTCTGGACCACTGCTTTGCTGGGTTACTTGCTTTAGTAAATGAAGATCACACCTTTCTGTCTTGTTCGGAGTCTACATAGACCACCTGATATGAAGGAAGGGAGTAATCATCCATGCCACTGGCTGAGCATTTCTCTGTATTTATGAGCCTCATACCTGTGCAAGGCAGGTGCAGTATTGGCTTCTTTTCCAGCCAAGGAAACAGCATCAGAGAGGTCGAGCAAGCAAGAGAAAGCACCCTAGCAAGGGAGGGGTGAGCCAGGCTTCCCCTTGAAGCTGGCAGGACTACAGGACCAAGACCCTTGTCCCCAGATGTGCTCTGTGACACCTGCTGTGCTGGGACAGTGCTGTGTGGGACAAGTCTTTCTTTGATAGTATAGAGTTCTTTAGAAATGAAAATCACACACTGTATCATGAACTGGGTATGGTGCTGCACGCCTATAATCTCAGCACTGGGGAGGCTGAAGCAAGAGGATCATTGCAAGTCTGAGATCAGCCTGGGCTACAAAGTGAGCTCAAGGCCAGTCTGAACTGCATAGCAAGACCCTGTCTCAAAAATAAAAGACAAAAACAAAACAAAACAAAACAAAACACCCCACTATATCAGGAATGCTTTATAACAATACATTAGATCCTAAAATATCTTCTTAGTTCTTTACAGGGAAAAAATGATATTCTGGTTATATGTTTGCTTTTAAAATATCTCATGGTAAAGTAAATTGGAGAAAATCATATAAGCAAACACTCAGAGATTTTAATGGTGAATGTAATAAAACTAGATCATTTAAAAATAGGAGTTGCTAATACGATATATATAAAACTTTCCCCCAGTATAACTGCATTTCAAGCTTTGCAAGTCATTAGAGATGTATTTTCAAAAACATGCTATTTGAAACACACTATCTGCATAACCTGTCATAGAATGCAGAGATGATCTTAGAATTTATAAAATTCAAAAGCTGAAATATATCCTTGAATTTCCTTTTTCTTTTCTTTCCTGTGTTTATGTTGAGGAAATATGCTCAAATTTTATAAGAAAACTGAGGAAAATCCTACAAAAACAGCCAGGTCTGGTGGTTCATATCTGTAATCCTGGCACTAGGGAGGCTGAGGCAAGAGGATCCCCACAAGTTCGAGGCCAACCTGGGCTACTTAGTGAGCTCAAGTTCAGCCTGAACTACATACCAAGAGACCTTGTCTCTTTTTTCTTTTCTTTTCTTTTTCGAGACCTTGTCTCAAAAAACAAAATCTACAAAAAGTATAGCTTGTTTAGTATTTTCTTTCTTTACTAAAAGTCTTCATCAACTTTAAAAAGAAATTATTTGACTTTTTGAAGCAGCATCTCACTATGTAGTTCAGGCTGCCCTAGAATTTGTAGCAATCCTCCTGCCTCAGCCTCCTGAGTGCTGCAGGGGTTATAGGCTTGGGCTACCTCTCCCGGCTTCTCAGTAGTGTCTTGAAAGCTCTATCTGGGCGATTGCTTCTTTGGCTACTCTACTGCCTTAGGATCTGGGGGTCGTTTGAGCACTGAGGAGACAGAAGGCCGGGCCTCCAGTGTGAGGTGCTCCCTGAGGGGGAAGCACTCCCTTTCAGATGTCTGGGCTCCACCAAGTACCCCAAGGACAGGGCATGGGAGCCTGGTCGGAGTTTAACGTGTGGACGAGGGTGGGGGGCCGGCGTGGAGATGGGCCGGAAACGTACCCGGAGTTTGTGAAGTAGCAGACGCAGAGCTGCTGGGGAAGGGTGGCCACCAGGCGCTGGGCGTAGGCCACGATGTTGTCGTGTAGGAAGCGGGAGTTGGTGTTGAGCAGCTCCATCTGCCTGCGGGCGGCTTCGACCACCTCAGGGTGACAGTGCCCCACTGAAACGCAGGACACAGCCAGGGGCAGGGCATAGCTCAGCGCTGGGCGCCAGCGGCTCCCGACGCAGATGCGCGCTTCTCCCTCCCGGTGTGCGGCAGCTTCGCCCTCTCGCGTCCCTGGGACACTGTGCCGGGCCCTGTCCCCAGCAGCCCCTGGCGCCGCTCACCATGGGCCACGTTGTTGATGCAGTCGAGGTAGCGCTGGCCACGCTCGTCGAACATGTACTGTCGCCTGGCCCGCACGATCTTCACCGGATCCTCAGCAAAGAACACCTTGCAGGAGGGCCTACGATGAGCAGAGAGACCCTGAGACTGGGTTGTCCCGCTGAGCACGGTCCCCAGCCCTGGAAAACCACAGCCACAGAAGGAGCAGGACAACACAGCCCCGGCGACCTGCTGTTCAGTTTATTTTGTTTCCATTTCATTTCAGCCTGGAGCCTTTTCCCTTAATCCTCATCCCAGCCGCTCACAGTTTTTGTCTTATCAGCGTGTCTGGGAGCCAGTCGTGACGTCCCTGGTGGGCACCAGCGCGCATGCTCCTGCGTACCCTCCAGGGAGACGTACGGTATGGACTTTGCCTCGATTCTCCAACCCTCTCCAGAGACCGAGGACCGCCTGCTGACAGCACTCAGCCCCCAAACTGACCTCTCATCGTCTTCGGGGAAGTTTTGTTCCACCATAAAAAAATAAACTCTCTTTTGCAGGCCTCCTATGTAGCAGAAACTGTAACATATTTTACACATATTATTTCATTTAATCCCGAGGACAAGCCTATGAAAAAGGAATCCATAGCTTTGTCATTTTTGGGTGTGAGGAAACCAAGGCATAGAAAAATGAAGAAATGTGGTCCGAGGGACCCACGGTGCAGGGGAACTGGCATCTGAAAGTTGGTGGTGTCCCGAAAATGTTTTCTCTTTCTCCCTCTGATTTACCAAGAAATGAACAGCACCAAGGGCTCAATTCATACCATGTCACATTAAACACAAAGTGGATTTCACAGAGCACTGTCATCCCTGTGTGTTTTGAATGGTCTTGTATAAGGAAACTGTTCTGCTTATTCCATAATTTTCATTGTTATTTTCATAATTAGTTCTACAATCTATTTATTTTGCAGTCCTGGGGCTTGAACTCAGGGCAAACGCTAGGCAAGTGTGCTACCCACCTGCATCCCTAGTCCTAGCCTCCATTCTTCTCTTCGTTATTTAATGTATTTATTTAGTTTTTTGAGACAAAGTTGCTCTACGTAGCAACCTCAAATTCACAGCAATCCTCTTGCCTCAGCCTCTCCAGTGCTGGGATTACAGGCGTGCACCACCACATCCAGTTTAGTTTCCACCTTAAATAATGAAATTCAAGTATCCTTCTAATATACTGTTTGAGCGTAATAAAAAGTAATCCATGTTTTTGGTTATTTGGATGAACGTTTGGAGTATAATTTCTAGCAACAGGAATATCATGAAGGTTCCCGATCTTGGTTCTGTAGGTATTTAAAACTAACACTGAATATATATATTTATGTTGGTGGCTTTGCATATATAAAAGAACTCTCCACATATGAGAGATAGTTTTAGGGGGTCCTTAAGGACATATATTTTAAGTTGATCTGCAACTATTTAGAAAGTGTTTTGATTCTTGGGAGTACCAGGTAGCTTCAGCTGGACAATTTCTTGAGGTTGTGGTGTGCACAGTTGATTATTATGTTTGCAGCACTGGGGGTGGAACCAGGGCTGTCGTATGCTAGGCAGGGGCTTTACCCCCACACTGTATCCCCAGCCCCTGATATAGTTCTGAAACATCAGGTAAAATGAACATAACAGCCAGTGAGAACCTCTTGTTGGTTCAAACTCAGCTACAAGTTTATACCTCCAAGTTAAGATCCACAGTCACCATTCATATTTATAGCTATCATCTTAAAAACCAGGCACAATGCCACACTCTGTAGTCCCAATTATTCAGGAGACTGACACAGGAGGGTCATTCGGGCCCACAATTGGAGACCAGGCTGGGCAACAGAGCAAGACCCCCATCACAACCAAGTCAAAGATGTGAAAATGAAACCTGGCCACAATTCACAGACACACTGTTCTTCTCGTTTGCTGGGACCTGGACAACATTGCTATTCCTACTTTCATGAGAGGAAATTAATGTGACAGAAGTCACTCAGGTTGGGGACACCCAGAGGGACCAGAGCACCATGTTCATTACCAAGTCGTTCCCAAGGGGAACAAACTAAGGCGGGCACAGCTTTGTAAAACCCAGGTGAGGGCACAGTGGGGAGGCCGGCATGTCCCGGGGCAGCTGCAGGTGGTGGCCCCGGCTTTTCTGACAAGGTAGTTTGATTTCCTTCTGGCTGCTTCCAAGCACACAGGGGAAAAGTTCACTTTAAATGTTGGCAGCCTCAAAATACTGGCTTTCACAGCCAGCTTTAAAAGTATTTCTGTAGTTGCACATGGTGGTGTACCCCTGTCATTCCAGCACTCTGGGAAGCTGCGGCAGGAGGATTGCATGTTCCAGTCCAACCTGGACAATTCAGTGACAACCCTGTCTCAAAAAGTAAGAGGAGGCGAAGCCGGGCTGTAGCTCCGTGAGAAAGCCCTGGGTTCAGTCCTCAGTAGAGGAAAAAATCTCTGAGTTTACAAATTACAAGGTTTGGATTTGGGTCCCCGCACCTGTTAGCCCTCCCGTGGAGCAATCAATAGCCTTCGGCCAGCTCCTCCAGTCTTAGTCCTGGCTCAGCCCATCCAGGTGAGTTAAAGATTAGGCGCGCACGATGCACGGGCGTTCGCGTTGCATACTGCGCGCTTCAGTGTAGCTAGCTTACCCGCTCGCTTCCCACCAGCCGCCTTCGCCCGGCCCCTCGCTGACCCCTCCCTGCGCCTCTCCCGCAGGCCAGGCCTCTCACCCGATGTGTTTGCCCCGCAGCGCCAGCGTGTCCTCCTTGCTGTACAGCTCGCACATGGTGTGGCGGTGCCGCGCTTTGCCGAGTTCCCCCGACCCTGGCTATCTCGTTGGCCGGGCTCCCCGTTGAGCCCGAGGGTCCCCTAGTCCTGGCCTCGTGGTCACCTGCGGCATCGTCTAGGATGGCCACCCCCTTTTAATCCGCAGCCTCTGGCGCGCCAGGCCCCTCCCGCAGTCCCGCCCGCGCGGCCACCCCGCCCCATGTCCCCGCGCTGCCTGCAGTACTGGCTGTGTTTTCCTGCCTGTGTCCCTGCCTCCCCGCCTCCTCCTCCTGGCTGGTGGATTCCCTCTCTCCCACTCTCTGGCTTCTTTTCTGGATTCTTTCTTTCTGTTCTTGTTACACTTTCGAAGGCTCTCAGGCTACACGGGAGCCTGTGCGTTCCCACTCCAGGTAACCCACGGCCCAGGGAAGACAGCAGGGAAGCAGCTGACTCACAGTGACAGTGCTGTGCCCAGGACATCAAATGTCTATCAGTAATTACAGAGTTGGCCCTGGGCGTGGCGTCGCCCGCCTATAACGCCAGCGCTCAGGAGGATGCCCATGAGCTTGAGGCCAACTTGGGCTACACAGTGAGTTCAAGGTGAGCCTAAACTGCTTCGTGAGACCCGGTCTCAAAAACCAAGCAAACAAAATTACATGGCTGACGTCTAATAATGTTCTTGTAGCTTGTTTAGCTGATCTTCAAAATGAGCCTTGGAGAGGTCCCCTATTGTCACCCCACTTTCCATGATCCATGTGGACCTGGGCTTATCCCTGAGGTCCCTGACTTCCTGCAGTCGCTGTAGTCACATGGATCGTATTTGCAGTTATGCCGCGGACGCAGAGAACCCTCTTTGGTGCAGCATTCAGCGCTGAGCTGCTGTGCTGCCTGGGCGTCCCTGCTCCACTGCCGGGGCCATGCTCGAGCTCCAGGTCTGGGCGCTGAGCACCTCCCCTCTCCGCTGAGGGAGGGCAGCAGAGAAAGCCTAGCGCTCTGTATCAGCATGCTTGGAAAGACTTCAGATGACCTTTCTCTCGAGTAAGGGCGGTTTGTGTATGGTAATGCTCTGCTGGGATCGGGATAGAATTTCTGTTTTTAGAAAGGGTAAATGGAGCAGTAAAGATTTATGGAAAAGAGCTTGTTAGGCAGAGCCAAGAAGAGCCAGGCATTCCTGTTAGGAATTCCAGGCGTTTCCCTTAGGAATTCCAGGCGTTTCCCTTAGGAATTCCAGGTGTCAGGCATGAAGGTCAGAGGGCACTTCTGAGACTGACGGGAAATCCCAAACCTTGCTGTCACCCCAGACTTGAAGATGCTACCAGCCACCAGCCGTCTTGTGCACTGGGACACTGCAAACAGGGGTCCCAGAGGGTGGGAGTCCTGGAGGGTTGCGGTCCTGCTACAGACCCTAGTGTTTTATCCTGCGCCTTTCACTCTGCAGTCTAAACAGCCCTCGGCTACCAGGCGGGGTTCAGGCTGTGGCCCTTACACGCACCAGCTGGGCTTCTTTGCCTTTCTGGAGCCATTTTCTTGGTGTGGAAAAGGGCTCTCGCCTGACTCAACACACCTGGTTGGGGCACAAATGGAATCAGGTTGGGGGGTCTCCACAGGGCAGCTGAGCCCTTTCCTCTCAGCCTTGCTTCCCACACCCCCAAAATGCAGCCCCAGTAAGCTGCCACGATAAGGTGCTCATTCACTCCCTCTGAACAGACCAAAAGCTTACTGTGTACAGTGAATGTTTTAGTTGCTTGAGACATGAGGTGAGATCAAAAAATACGTTGAATGTTTAAATTAAAAACATTGATTAGAGTGAAAGTCACATTGCCATGGAGTCCCTCAAAATCCTCCTGCTCTCTCTGCACACACTCATCCCATCGTCCTTGCCGCTCTCGGCAGCAGCTCTGGAGTCCTCTTTCCCCACTGCCTATTTGTTCTGTCCTGGAGTGGTTCAAAACATCCCCCTTTCATGGTCATTTTGTCTTTGGGGAAGAGCCAGAAGTCCCATGGTGCCAGACCTGGGGATCAGATACACATCCTCCTCTGGTGAATGAGGACGCTCTGCTGTGTTTTTATGAGGCTGTATTTTCTTTGGAGGTATTGGCAGTGGCATTCACCATATTTTTTTAAATCACACTTTATAAAGACCATCGGGAAAGAGGATTCCAGAGCTGCTTCAGAAAGCAGCAAAGACAATGGGATGCCTGTATTCAAAGAGAGCGGGAGGATTTTGAGGGACTTCACGGCAATGTGACTTTCAGTCTAATAAGTGTTTTTAGTGTAAACATCTCCTCTACTTCTGCGTCATACCTGGGGCCTACACTGGCCTGGTGCCCTGAGGCTCCTCTACATCTGTGCTGTCCTGTCCCTGTGGTGCCCTGGACACTGGTGGCTACCAAGGGTGTGAAATATGCAGTGTGAACAGAGATGTGCTTTCTCTGTAAACAAAGTTCACACCAGCTTTTGAAGACATCACACCCAACAATGTAAGACATTTCATTAATTTTTTTTTATATTGGCTCCATCTTGAAATAACAGTTTCTGGTGGTGCATGCCTGTAACCCCAGCACTTGAGAGGCTGAGGCAGGAGGATTGTTGCGAGTTCAAGGCCAGCCTGGCCTACAAAGTGAGCTCAAGGCCAGCCTGAACTGCACAGAGAGACCCTGTCTCAAAAAACACCAAAAAAAAAAAAAAAGGAAAGTAACAGTTTGGATACACTGTGTTGGATCTCATGAAACTATATCCTTAGTACTAATTTTATTACTTTTTTCTTCTTTAGTGTGGTTACTCACAAATCTGAATCCCATGTGTAGAGTGACTTTTCTGCTGGACAGCTCTATGTCCAACAGAACAGACGGACAGGTGAACTCACCAAGCAGAAGCTCCTTTTGTTTTAATCGTTGGCAGTGTCTTGAAGGAAACATAGTTCAAGCAATGCTTCTTCAGCAGTGTACTGGAGAACGGCCTTTCTCAGGGCTATCCCAGCATCACGTTAATTTCCCACCCTTTCACTCCCATGTCCCAGCACGTTTCCCATGCCTGCTGTCACCTGGCTCGCTGCCACCCTGGCACCCTGCTGTCATACCCACCAATGGTGGCCACCTTCCTTCTTCCAGCTCATGTGGACCCTCTCCACACCGGCCTGGCTTGCTCTGGGTCACATCAGGGACTTGGCATCTGCTTGGGGTTTCAGTTTAAATCTTTCCAGCCACCTAAGAGGGGTCATTCTTGACTGCTTTTCAGCAAATAACTCTCAATCAATTAAATACAAACCCTAAAATGAGTCTCTTCCCTGTCTCTTACTCCCCTCTTTGTTTGGTCCTTATCAGTGTGACTTACCAGCTCAGGACATGGCAGTCTTTGATAAATATGTGTTGACTGACTGACCAATGTACTTGTTTTAAAGAGGAGAGATCTTAGGAGCCACCTAGCGCTCTGAATGTCACAGTCTGCTTGGGTGTTGACAGCTAACTCATATTTTAACCACTCCCTGACACTTACGTTCATTCTCTTTCATGGGCAACCATGTAACTAGGGCTTTAACTCCTGATCATTGCACCATTGCTTGGCTTATTTCACAGCATGGAATATATAATATTAGCTAAGTATAAGGGACAGTCTTTATATAAAGAAGGAACACACCAACATAAACATGGATGGAAGTCAACACACATCCATCCCAAGCAGACTCTGGCAGGAGCAGGTGGGAGGCCCCTGGGCAGCTCCCAC
This sequence comes from Dinomys branickii, assembly GCA_004027595.1. Classification (NCBI taxonomy): domain Eukaryota; kingdom Metazoa; phylum Chordata; class Mammalia; order Rodentia; family Dinomyidae; genus Dinomys; species Dinomys branickii. The sequence continues at coordinate 276,163 of PVLD010000371.1, read as the reverse complement.
CCAGACTGCTGGCAGTTTGGTCTGTAAAGTTTGCCCAGGTTGGGTGCTGATTCTCTTTATTGATCACTCACCCTGACCTGGAGGCCACAGGTTTCCCAATATTCCTGGCTTGGCCAGGTGACCCCTGCATCAGGGGTGAAAGGGGCATGCAGTCCACATCTGCACAGGGCAGGAGGGGTGTGTCCAGGATCCCGAAGTCCCAGGACGTTGGCCGAGGGTGTCAGTTACTGGTCAGTGGAAGCCGGCACAGCAGGAACTGTGTGTTCCCCACTGGGCGCCCTGCAGCTGCTTACCTCATTCTCACGGTGGCAGTGGTGTGAAACCTCCCCCTTGCGGGAACTTGTCCGAGTCATGTGTACCCCTGGAGGCCGTGGTGCTTTTCTGAGAAGTTCCCTGTTACCGCTGACACAGCCCTGCATGAGTGGTGTGAGCTGGGTGTCTGGACTCTGTCTCAGGAGTCATGCTCGTGTCACCATGAGCCTGTCCTGGGTGCACAGCTCCTCACTGATGCCAGGAAGGGCGTGCAGGTCACAACAGGTCATCCAGTTCGGGGGTGCCATTGAACCATGTGGTTGTGTGTGTGTCCAATGTGTACCATGTCACACCAGGGCTACAGAGACCGGCACCTCTCCTCCCCCTCCACCCTGATGTCTCTCTTTTGCAAACTGAGCCCTGAGGAGCCTCCCACACTGGTGTCTGTATGGGGTACGGAGACTCCTCAGAAAGGAGAGCATGTGAAGTTTTTAGTACCCAGGCACCTCTTTGTTCTTCCCGGACTCTGTAGCCAGCCAGGAAGCCTCACCAAACTCAAGATGTGACTGCAGTGAGGCTCATGGACTCCCAAGGGGGCCATGCTCCAATAAGCCCACCATGGGGTGAAAGCATTGGATGTCAAAAGTGCATTCAGCACAGTACCCACCCCAGCAGCCAGGCCTGGCCCCACGGCAGGCACATGCGGCATGATGATGGGTCACCCTCACAGATGCATGACTGACTGCTGCTGGGCAGGCTGCTGTTGGCCACATCGCTAAAGAGAGCACACTGCAGATTGCTAGGCTGGGGAATGCTCCACATCTCAAGGATGGTTTCTCCCAAATGCATATCACTTCTGCATCTGACAAGTGCTAGGTTGAATGGTGTTGGGGCAGGGAATGTCTGCGGTGTGGAGGCAGTGTCTAATGAGGGGAGACAAGGTCAGTGGGATGGGCCCTAATCCAGTATGAAAAGGCCCTGAACAGGAGGGGCTTGGATACAGGTGCACAGGAGCGAGAGCCTTGAGTACTCAGGAGGGAGACAGCACCTGCGATGATGCCCGAGGTCTTAGAAGCAGCACCTTGGTCTCAGGCTCCAAACTCCAGAACTGTGAGAAAACGAACTTAAAAAACAAGCCATCTATGCAAAAGCATTTGTTTGGTGGGTATGGTATGCACCCTTCTATATGAAAAAGGCTGGAACTAGTTCAGGTGGCTGAGTGTAGAAAAATGTAGGGGACATTTTATGAGGAGACAAGGGACAGGAGTGCCTCTCTGCACTCAGGAAGTGGCTGCACTGGGGACCTAGGGGCCATGGAGCTGCCAAGGGGTTAAAAAACCAGAGTCCTTTCTCTGGTGTGGGACTCCAGTGGACACAGTGCTGGCCAGGAGCAAGTGGTTACCCCCCTAACGTGTTGCAGACAGTGCCAACAGCACTGAGGTTTTCATGGCACCCAGTGTTTGTGTCTTGGAGTCCTGGAATCACATCCCTCCCTGAGCCTTCCTGATTTCTGTGGTCTGCTTTATGGCTGCGGGACACTGCTAGTAAAACCAGAGTCCAAAGACTGGGCCAGCGAGTGCTGTGGAGTGTGTCCTGAGGAGGCTGCTGGGCTGAGGCTGTCATGGGGACAAGGCGATGAGTGGTGTTGCCCCCCCGGGGAGGCACATTCTTGCTCCGAAGAGGGGAGCTTCTTAGGGGAAACCCGCACGGGGTAAGAATAGGCCAGTGAACTCTCCACATTCTCTTTTAAAGAGCAGGCCTGTGTGACATTTTATTCTGAGGTGCTGGCTTTGATGCTCCTTATCCCCAAAAACCAGAGGCCCATGCACAATGTTGAGCCTGGGCAGTTGGAAATCCTGGGAGTGGTCTGGATTCCTTATCCCAGGCCCCAGCAGAAGTGGACCCTAGATTGTGGGAAGGTCAAAAGAGCTAACACCGAAATGTTGAAAACTGCTGGCATTACGGCCAGTCCTTAATAAGTGGCCGTTATCATCACTATTGTCATAGGCATGAAACAGTGTTGGCAGCGTGGCCACACTTACTTAGGTGACCCTTTGCTAGGTCAGGCTACAACTCCCTGAGCTCACCACCCTTTGTGAACCATTTCAACTAGCAGGAAAGTTTCTGAGACAATTTCCTAATCGTGCTCCGCCTTCTTCTGAGACTGATACTGATCAACAGATTAGGTGTAACCGGTTTCCCCAACTACTTCCTCCTAAAGATAAAAGAAGTTTAACACCTGTGTCAAGATGGCCTTTTGGAAGGATGGTAGGTAGAGAGTCCACGGTTCTTGACCTCACTGGCTTCAGATGATACATTTTTCTGTGTCCCAAGTACTTGTCCTCTGTCCATCAGACCCTTTTTAAAGGGGAGCAAGTTGACTTGGGTTTGATAGCAGAACTTCACCACTCTGGAGGCTTTTTGTTTATATCCAGCGGCTTTTAGTTTCTGTTTTCAGAATGGGAGGCATGCTGTTCCACCCCCAAGGAGAGCCTGTGGGGCCAGATTTTGGGTAACTGGTCTCATTATAGTTATGAGTCCATGAGAAGAAAAAAGATGCTTTGTTTTGTGACACTGCCTGGCCCCAGGAGTCTTTGTAATCATGGAAGAAATGGCCTGCACATGGGCTCTGGAGATAGCACTGGGCAGAATCAAATTCAAACTCTCCAAGGAAGGGTTGGCCTGTCCCCAAGTGACCTTGAGGTCATTTCCTCAAGGTGGTTGTCACAGACTGTGCAGTGTTCAGATGACAGAATAAGTGTTGTAAACATTGGGTGAAGTGCTTGTATTAGTCCATTTTTTGCTACTATAAACGTCCGAGGCCACAAATATTTAAGGCTCACTGTGCCAAAGGCTCAAGGCTGAGGGGCCACGGCTTCCAGTGGTGACCTTGCTGGTTGAGATCTGAGTCCGTGTGGGCGTCCATGGAGAGAGGCAAGGAGCACACGTTTATCTTTCCTAGTGTCCTCTCCTGTCACACAGCCCCAGGATCCCATCACCGTGCTCTACCCTGATGACCTTTCCTCCTGACACCTCGGTCAGAGTCTGTTTCAACTCTTACTACTGTGCAACGGGGGTACAATTCAGCACGGGAATCCTTGGGCGACCCATGCAAACCACAGTAGCAGCACATGCAAGAGTACTTGCAAATGTGTGTTTGTCAGAAGCAGCTAATTATCAGCTGTAGTATATGATCTGAACAAGGAAAATAGGGTTTTCTGGGAAATTATGTGGATTCAAACTATCCAGGTGCTACAGATTTGGATAACTTTGGGGTATATAGAAAAGTCTTCAGGTGATATATGGTAGAGCCTTTAAAGCTCAAAAACGAAAGTACATTTCCTTTTTTTCTCAATGTCCATTCTTTTGGGAATCCTCCAACTTTGTTACCCACTTAAGCAGCTGGAAGTCAAGGGATAGAAGGAAGAGTGCAAGCTGCTCTCATGGTCTAATTATGTTCTTCCTGGAGTGTTCATACACTGGAGTAGGTCTGACAGATGCTCCAGTCGCCAGAAAACCTCCCTTTTGGGTACCTTTGAGTTCACTGTGGTCTAGAGCTGCCCTTGTTTCGGGAGATAGCCCTAGGACTTTAGCCTGCTCCTGGACAGATTGTGCTTCACCTGTCCAGTACTTTTGTCCTTTTATCAGAACATTTTATGTGTGCATATGGGTACTAGGATTGAACCCAGGGCCTTAGCGTGGACCTACATTCCTGGTCTTCTATTTATTTTTCATTTTGAGGCAGGGTCTCATTAAATTGGAGAGTTGCCCAGGCAGGGCTCTGACCTGTGCTTTTTCTGCCTCAGTCTCCCTGGGTGCTGAGATTACAGGCATGCAGCACCATTCCTGGCTTATAAAATACTTATATATGGAAAGATCTACTGCCATGGAGAAACTCATTTGCATGTACGCTGGACACTCCATTAAACTTCAATCAGGATGTATTCACTTGCTAAGAAAACTGACATTCACAGCTTAAAGACTGTGAAGGGGAAAGTGCAGTTCAGTTTCAGAACTCTTATCAGTTGAAGAACTGCTTGACAGGCTGACTGGTTTCCTTCAAAATACTTCCTTTGTGTCTTTAATACAGAATTTATTTTACGCTGCCTGGGTGTTCCAGTAGGTCAGCGGTGGTGAAGCTACAGCACACAAGTTGCAGCGGGCACAGAAAGCCCTTCTGTCTGCATGGGAGTCCAGTCACCCCAGCAGCTGAGCATCAGATATTCAGGTTTAATCTCAGTGTTGGCCTTTTATGATAAATGAGTGGGTTTTGGGTTGAAGTTTGGGCACTTGGTCTCTAAGAGTTTCGCCAGCACCACAGCAGGTTGGTTTTCGTTTGTTTATGTAGGTTGCACAAATGTTGGAAGCATCAGCGTTATTTCCTTAATTCTATTCTGATACTTATGAATTGTATTCCATTTTGTTTTTCTGTACCAGTAATCAAACTCAGGATCTTGCGCTTACCAGACAGGCACTATGCTGCTGAGTGGTACGCTCAGCCCATGAATCTTATTTTGCTGCTTTGAATGTACTCTGTGCTAAAATGATTTCCACTTAAGCGTGGGGGTTGGGAAGATAGGTTGAGAAAGAAAGCAAAGAATATAAAACAAATTTCTTCTTTTGAACATAATAAAATGTTATATTAGTTGAACCTACTTTTAGAACTTGCTATCAGCTTGATAAAGGTGACTCTGTAGGCCAGGTGTAGTGGGCGCACCTGTGATCCTAGCACTTGAGAGGCTATGGCAGAGGGCAATGGCATGAGTTCAAGGTCAGCTTGAGCAACAAAGCGAGACCCTGTCTCAAAAAAATAAATAGCTTTGTAAAAGGTAGCATTACTATTTTTTAAATCACCTCTATAATTAATATAATTTTTTAAAATCAAGGATTCATGAACCTCCAAGGGGGCACACATATTTGTTTAGAGTTTATTTAGTTAAAATTGAAATATAAGTCTCTATATTAATTAGCAGCCTGACCTCTGGATTTTATCAAGCACGTATCTTTCCTAGGTTTTACTGGAAAAAAAGACTGGTTGTATATAAGGTGTCTTGCTCTAGCCTGTGTTTTAATTGGATACAGGGCCTGTAGGAACATTTCATTTGCTCATTTAGTTGCATTTTGACATTTTCCTAAACAGAGGGCTTTGAAAGATAGATGTAAATGTAGAGAAAACATTTCAAGCAAAAGGATTTGACCCCCAGCTGCTGACACAGAAGGACTTGCCGGTGTGATCTTGCAGGTGAGCTTGCAAGAGAACTGGGCTCCAGGGCCCTGAAGGCTACAGAACTTTTTGGGACATTCAGGGCCTGCCCTCTGTTGGTGAGATGTGCATAAAAATGGTTCTGTTACCTCAGAATTCTGGACTAGCTTAAAATATATTGTAAGGATTACAATAGTATTTATGGGAAAATAGGTCTGAAAAAGGCAGAGTATCCTTTTAAAACTCTGATTATTGTTTTCTTTTCATATGGGGTTTGTAGTTACTTCAGGAGAAAGGATGGGGGAATCTTAAGAAAAATGGACAAATTATGAGCAGTTTTCAGTTTCACATTTAGAAGAATATTGCTTCAAAAAGCTCAACCAAGAGAAAAATCTCGAGTCAAACACCAGATTGGATTCTTTCCGTTTTTCCCCTTTTCTTACTGAGGATTAAACTCAGATCTCAAATATAATAGGGAAGCACTCTACCACTGAATTACACCCCAGCCCTTTTTATTTTGAGACAGGGTCTTAATAAGGTGGAATTTGAGCTTGCAATCCTCCTGCCTCAGCCTCCTGAGTAGCTGAGATTACAGGCATGCCCTATAGTACTGGCCTGAGTTAAATATCACTGAGGCAGGAATTAGGTCTGCTCCATTTCCCTCGAGCATGGATATGCTATTTAATTTTATGTAAAGATTTTGACTTTTTATATACCAGTTACTCCCTAGCAGTCAACTCAGTGCTCTCCTTAATTGCTAATGAGACTCTAAACATGTTGTAGATTTTTTGTTTTGTTTTATGCAGGGTATCAAACTCAGGGCCTTGCACATACTAAGCTACTGAGCCCTACTACTGAGCTACCCCATCCCCTATCCTGAGACTCTAAATATTTTGAGATAAAAGAATTTTTTTAGTAGACTACCATCAACTTAAGAGTTTATAATTTATAGTGAAATTATAACTATGAAACAAAGTTCTTATATAGCTTCATTGAAACATTACAATTTAATGGGATCATTAAATAAAAATCACATAAATATTAAAATAATGTATTCTTTGGGCTTTTTATTTCTCATGTGATCCTCTCACTGAAAAGTGAATATATGTGAGAAGTCCTGGGGAAGGGAAACAAGTGCTAATATATTTCTGTGGTTGTAAGGCGGAACAGGTATTTGGGAGAGCTTTAGGGGTCTGGGTGGCTTTACAGCTGCCAAGAATCCAGCCACGTCCATTTGAAGTACGTGAGAAGCTCCTTTGACAGGGTCAGACCATCCTTTCCTGGATGCTGCCTGTGTCTCTAACTTGTGTTTACTCTCAGGTTGTTTTTTTGGCGCTATAGGTGAGACTGTGGGAGCCAATTTCAAATTCTGGCTCTTACTTTCTAGCTGTATGTGCTTGGAAAAGTGACTTAGCATTTCTGAGTTTCAGGTTTCTTAAAGTGTAACAGGAGAACCATGAAGTGTTAGACTCACAGCATGACTGGAAGGCTTAGACATTCTCAGGGCTGGCTCAGCATCATGGTCTGTGATAAACACTCATTAAGTGACACTGCTGATGATTAGCACTTTATTTGTGTACCTTACAAATTCCTGGGTATCTGACTTGCACAGGGTTTGGCAGCAACCCTTGGAACTATTGAACCAAACAGGTTACTCTGAATTTGGTCACATGGCGCTCACGTTGTGTAAAGCCAAGTTCCCAGTTAGGTTTGGACATGTTGGTGGATCACTGAAATCTATGTCTCAGGCCCTATAAAAAACCTTGAAGGACAGGAGCATTTTCAGTTCAGCGGAAAGTCTGTCACTGGTGCTCGGAAAACAACTTAGGTGCATGTGAGTCTGATGCATCTCATCAGTAGCTTGGAGTTGCATAGCGACTTCTTCCTGTGCTCTTTTATAATGAGGTTGGCTGTGTTTTAACCAAAAGGTAAATAGTGGTACAAGAATGCAGCCATAAAAAAAAGGGGGGGGCTGGGGATATAGCTCAGTGGAATAAGCGCTTGCTTAGCAAGCGCAGGGTCCTGAGTTCGATCCCCAGTACCGCAAAAAAAAAAAAAAAAAAAGAATACAGCCATGCACAGAAATGCTGGAAAGTTATAAGTAGTCCAGCAGTTGGCTGTGAGCCCAGTTTCATCAGTTGCACTTTTTGTGTGTTGCATATTGATAAAATCTGTTCCACTGAAGCTGAACCTAGGTGTTATTAATCTCTGCGTTTTTGCAAATATTACAATGTGTGGTACAGTCCCAGGCTTGGAGTGTGCAATTCAGGGTTATGTAAGTGTCCTGATGTGTGGAATTGCTTGAAGAAAACACTTGGAATCCCAGTGTGATTGATAAGACTGTGCAAACAATATGGGTGAAAATGTAGCAAAATGCCTCTCCAGTAGTTTTTTCCTTCCATTTTATTACTACATGTTTACCTATTATGTGTACTTACTAGTACGTTTTATTAGTTCATGTTTATTAGTACCTGACTACATTATCTTGGGACTTGGTCTATGTGCATGACTCATATTCACTCTTTATCGTCCCCTACCCCTCCTGACCCTTCCAAGTCCTTCCTCTCCCCATTTCCACACCTCTGCCTCCATTTCCCACGCAGCTGTCTTTGGGTGGGTGGTTTTCCCTTGCCTTGCTCATTCCTGATAACCTTAGATCCCATCCATGGTTGACTTTATCTTAACAAGAGAAAATTTGCCAGGTGTCTGGAGGTGGTAACACTCTTTTTGAACTCAGTTTATTCTAAGAAAATACCCCTTTTTATCATTAGCTTTTATAGCAGAATTGGTGCTCAGTCCTATATGTGGAGTGTGTCAGATACTTTGGGGGTAAGAGGAAGTATTTAGCTTCTTCGCAGAGAGTGGGGCCTTCTAATCGCTGCACACTTACTCTGAAGGTGATAAAGAAGCAGGGCCTCTCTCCAGGAAAGCAATAGCTGGGTGTCCATTGAGGGCTGCCAAGGGGCCAGGCTCCAACTTCAGTGCTATATATGGATCAAGTCATTCATATCACTCATTTGCTCCCTGAGGTGGGTAATTTTATCATTACCATTTTACAGAGTGGGCAACCCAGGCCTACTAAGGTCAACTAACTCACATTAGTAAGTAGTTGAAAAGAGATTTCACCTTTAGTCTACCTGGCTCTAGCAACTGGGTTTTCTAATACTGAAGTCTTTTGGATAGGAAGAAACTTCGCAAATATCAACTGAGAACATTCTAGAAAACATTTATTAATATTAAACAGGTGAGGAAGACATTAACTCAGAAGAAAATGATGAAAATTTAGAATTTTCTTTGCCCCCAAACAGCTCGTGGAAAATACAAGTTAAAAAGGCCCTTGTGTTCCTCGCTTGCTGGAAGGGCAGGATCCAGGCCTGTGTCATCCTGCCTGGGACATCCATCTTCTTTGGGTATTTTTCTCAAATAGAAATATTAAACCACTGTTATCATCTTACCTAGAGATTAGGAAAGCCAGGTGGAATTCATTTTTGAAGTGGACATGGAGTTAAGGTAGTACTGTTTATTATCTCCAATCTCACCTAGAATCCTGTGGTTTTGGAATCGAAGAAGCATTATAAGGACCAGGTCAGACAGCGGTACTGAGGAAGGAGTGGTTGCCTTTGTCCCTCATTAAAGTCCTCTCTGTTATGTACCAGATGACCTTGTGCCTGGATCCAACTTCTTTGAGTCTCTGCTTTACTTGTTAAAGAGGAGAGAGTGATATTTATTTTTCAGTATAAAATTATGAGGGGTAAGCATGGCAGTATATAACTGTAGTATCCTGTCACATGCTGTCTCAGGAAATCCTCAACCTGTCTGACACAAAGTAAAGCAAACAGCTATCAAGTGAAAACAGCCAGGGATAGTGGTACATACCTAATTTCAGCACTTGGGAGGTAGAGGTAGGAGGATTGCTGCGAGTTCAAGGCCAGCCTGGGCTACATAGTAAGTTCAAGGCCAGCCTAAACTACATAGCAAATTCTTGTCTTACCAAAACAAACAAACAAACAAATAAACAAAAAAAATATACACACATACACATATGAGCTCGATATATATATGACAAGTAGGAGATAATAAATAGTTAAGTATTATGTGGAATTTTGAAGATAAATAGGAGACAATACTAAGTATTACCATAAGATTGTTATAGATTCTGCTAGTATTAGAACATGTGAATAGTATGAGCTTCTAAAGTCATCTTATAGAAAAGTAGTAAAGGTATTTATGATTTTTAGAAGGCACTGATATTACTGAATCTGATAACTTGTTCTTCGTTCTGGCTTACTGAGCTACATAACCAAATAACCACAGTGTGGGGCAGGTACCCAGAGGGGCCAAATCCTATCCCTGGCCACTGTGCATGTGCTGAAGAGGAATGAGGGCTGCAGATAGAAGGATGGTGGCTGAGCAGTTGACCTTGAGTGGGCACCTGTCCTGGGCATCTGGGTGGGCTCAGCGTAACGACGAGGGCCCTAAGGTGAAGTGGGTGGGGGAGAAGAGCAGAGAGCTGCCGCACTGCCAGGACCTGGCTTGGGCTTCAGGCTTTGTAGATGGAGGGAGGCGCCAGGAGCGGGGGAGGCAGCAGCCACAGCTACTGGACAAAGCAGGGGCCCTGGTTGTCCCCAACTGTCCTTGCCTCCTAGATCCCTGTGGACACTTTGACTTTTGATGCAGCAAGATCTTACTCTTCTAAACTATTGAACTGTAGGCAACAATTTTGAGTTGTTCTAAGCCACTGAATTTTGTTGACTAATTACAGGGGCCACAGAAATGAAATCCAGACAGTTTTCTTTCTTTTTTGAATTTTACTTTATTTTGCTTCCGCATATTGGCGGAGACTTTCAGTGTACTGCCGGTCCATCATCGTTCTAACCCTCTGTCATCGCCTATGATCTGTCTGCCATCGGTCAATCTTCTGTCATCTGCCTGTCTATGTCATCTCTATCATCTGTCTATCTGAAACAGGGTTTTGCTGTGTAGTTCAGGCTGGCCTTGAGTTCACTATATAGCCCAGGCTGGCCTTGAACTTGCAGCAATTCTCCTGCCTCTGCCTCCCAAGTGCTGGGATTATAGGTATATGCCACCACACCTGGCCAGTATACTATTTCATAAGACAACGGATATTGAATGTCCTTTTCTTGTTCTTAATTTTAAAATGAATGCTTTAACTTTTGCTCTTAAGAAATATGTTTGCTATAGGCCCTTCATGTATCTATCCCTGTATCAGCTGAATACTTCATTTTATTTCATTTTTAAAAATCAGGGTTATCTATTGAATGTTATCTTAGTTACTTTTCTTGTTGCTGAGACAAAACACTCAACACCTCAAGTTGAAGGAGAAAGGTTTCTTGTAGCTCCCAGTGTGTCTCTACAGTCCATAGTTGGCTGGCTCCAAGGCAGGGAGGTGTGGCAGAGGGGCATCACGGAGCAGGCAGGTGGAATGTACCAAGCAATAAGTGACAATTGACGAGTGGCAAGCAACAAACAACAAACAGTCCCCTTTCTCTCCCTTCTGTTTTGTCCAGACTATGCCCTTAGGGCAGGTAGCACTCACACCCACCCTTAATCCTACCCAGAACTAAGGCAAACCAATCTCATGCTAATTTAGTAACCACACACCCTGGATCCCAGTAACCCACACCCTAGATCAGCCACTTCTGAGAAGCCCCACCTATGACCTCACGAGGCTTTGATAGGACATCGAGACACAAACCATAAGAAATGTTATAACTTAATCTCCCTCCTTTTTTTTTTTTTGGTACCAGGAATTGAACTCAGGACGTTGTGCTTGCCAGGCAGGTACTGTGCTGATGAGCTACAACCCTGGCCCATTTCCCCTTTCTTATGTTACACAGCTCTGTTTTGTATAAAAGTATAAAATAATGAGGTCTCCCTTTTTTTCCAGGAAAGCTGAAGAAATGGGCAGAAACTACTCTTTCAAAATGAATGAATTCATTAACCCTAAAAGTAGAGAAGGTAGTTTTACTGTTTTGCGGTTCTGGGATTACTACCAAAATTGTTAGATGAGTTGGAGAAGAGACAGGGCTATTTGTGATGGTGGGTAATGAACAGTGTGCAGTAGGTTGGAAATAGCCAATAGTACCTGATGCTGTCTAGAGCTAAGATTTCTCACTGAACGTCTTTACTTCATCTTTCTATTATCATTTACTTTTGTGCTAGTTTTGTTTCCTGAAGGCACACAGAATGGTATTAAAAACTCCATATTTAACCTCAAAATGGCTTAGATACTTGAAACTGCGCCAGTCTCCATTTCAGCCACAGATGGAGTCAGCGCTTTCTTCCAGTCTGAGCACTTCCGTCCTGCCATGTTTTCAGCCAGTAACTCAACACATTTGCCCAAAATAAATGACTGCCTTTCTTTGTCCCCATATGCCAAACTTCCTTTTGATTGTGAGTGTGACTCATAATTCAGGGAGAAGAGCTTGTGTTTGTTGGCAGCCTATTATGCAGCATGAGAGTATATTTCCTCAGTGGTGCTTTGCTGCTCTTGGATCTTGTCATTGTCCCCACTGATGTATTTTAGTGGAAAATGACATTAGGCTGCAATTCAAGGTACGATTGGATCCTAGTGCATTTTAGGGGAGAGATAACAAGAGCATTGAGGGCAGTGGAGGTGATAATGTGATAGTGTCCAGGAGGAAGGACTCAGCAGTGGGAACAGCCCTGGTAACTGCAGAGTGACGCCCTACCTGACCCCAGTGACCGGGCTGTCAGCTACATGACAGGGTACACTGACCTCATGCACACCTCCTCCGGGGCCAGTTTTGACTGAGTTAGAGTGAAGAATTCTATAAAGCAGCATTTTCCCAACTGTGTTCATTGAAAGCCATATTTTCTTAAACGTTTAGCTCACACTATTATCTTGAGTGATCTTAGTTGTGGAATTTCTGTTACCATCCTATAGGAAGTTTGATTTTTGGTGAACACAGCTTGGTGCAGAAGAACAGCCTAATAAGATTTCTGGCTATGGCAGTTATAAATTGATTCTGCAATTTTTAGGAGAACAAAGGGAAAATGCACATGTAATTGTGTGCCTTGTACCAGGGGACTCTTTGTTGCCAACTGTGGGTCAGAGGAAGAGACATACAAGGTTTGACATGAATTATATACTCATCTTGGTGTTGTGTATTTATACACCTGGTTGCTCGTATTACTTCTGGATGGCTTGTTCTGTAGTCCCTTGGGTAATTACTTCCTATATTTCTTCAAGTACCTATTTTTTCAAGTACCTATGTGCTGGGCATGAAGGACATAAAGGCGACCACACAGACATCTCCCTGGACAGGGTGGTCCCACGTATGAAGTGCTGTGATACAGGGCACAACAGAAGCCCAGGGGAGCTGCCTGACACAGAGTCTAGAGAAGTTTCCCCAGAGGGAGCAGTGGCTAAGCTGAGACTCTAAGGATGAGAAGGAGTTAAGGAGCTGAAGTGGAGTTTAGATTATAAAGTGATGAAAAAGTGGCAGGCAGCAAACCCGGAAGGGGTGGAGGAGACATCGGTGGGGGAGTGGAAACCAAATACAGGTTAATGTGGACCCAGGGCCAGAGGGACAGACAAGAGGGGAGGCTGGAGAAGCACATGCGGCTCAGGGTAGAAGGCTGTGTGCACTGGAAGGGATGGAGGGCTACCTGAGCAACGAAGGCCTTTAGTGGAAAGCACTTGAAGCAAGGTACCGTGATTCTGGCTACCACAGGAGGCAGGACCAACTACTGTGAGGCCTGCTATTGCAGTAACTCAACGAGAGATGCAAGTCACTGTGCTTGGTGGTGGCCATGGGGATGTGGGGTGGTGGCTGTCTAGTACTCAGTGAGCCTGTAGCATCTGTCGCAGTGGTGAAAAGGACAGGATGGGTAGGTTTCCGTTTCCTCTACTGTGGGGGTAGTGGTGACATTCCCTGATGCAGGGCACAAGAGCAGGATGGAGATGAAAGGGCAGAGGCCAAGTTCACTTCTGCACATGTGGAATTTGAGGTGCCTGCCACATATGAGTCTGCAGCTGCACCCCACACTGGAGTTAGGGGTGAGAGAGAGAGAGAGAGACAGAGACTGAGGGACTAAGGGAGAGAAGGAGAGAAGGAGAGAAGGGAGAGAAAACGAGTATTGATAGTAACCCACAGAGAGAGTAATTTGGTTGACTGGGGCAAAGGGGAGCTTAGCAGAGGTGTGAATAGCAAATGAGGAAGTAGAGATGGCGAGAATAGAATCCATTTCCCAGAAGTTGGTCTTTAAGTGGGTGCAGGAAAGAGAGGGCAGTAGCCAAAGGGGGTGCATGGGGTTGAGAAGAGACTTTGATAAAAGAAGAAGCCATAGGAATATATTTCAATGTGTTCGGGACCAAGGAGAAGTGAGCCACACAGGACAAGTTTCCAGGAAGCCTGGGGTGGATTTGGGAGCTTGGGGGACAGGTTAGCTTTGGAGAGGAAGAAGGGTGTCACTTTCTATTATACCCGACGGCAAGGAAGAAATCAAAGTGTAGCTGTGGGTGCACTTTTTGTCTTGGAGAAGAATGTATGGAGTCTCTTCTATGGACTTCCTCTGTGAATGCAAAATCAACTAGAGAGAAGCGTGGAAATTAAAGGAGAGTAGGAGAGTAGAAAAAGTCTGAGTTAGCACCATGACTGGGGAAACTCAGGAAGACTGTTGGTTGTTGGTAGGCATCAGAAGCACAGGTGAATTTGATTTACAGGCCAACATTGACCACTGAGTGATTTTTTTCTTCCATGGTTTTGAGTGGATGAGACATAGACTAGGGAAAGGTGCAGAAAGCTAGACAGAGATTAGGGGTTGGTTTTTGTCAAGTGAACAAATGGGAGAAAAATGAAGGATGGGGATTGTTGGTATTAGTGTAGACAACTTGACCTGTGTAACCTATGCTGGAGGAAGAAGGAAGTAGAGTTGTGTGGGCACTGTAAGGTATAAGCCTGGTAGAGAAGGAGTTACTGGGTAGGAAAGTCTGGCAGGAGAGGAAAGAGAAATCAGAGTAAAATTCAGTCAATGCATTATTCCAGGGTAGATAATTCTAGAGATTTCTGATAAGATCAGCATGTCAGTGATGCTGGTGGTAGAACTGTATGATGCAAAAAGTCAATAGAAATGAGGTGTAAGAGTATGATGGATTTTAGTATTGGTTGTATTGCTTACGTGGACATTGAAGTCACCTGTAAGAACAGCATTTATCATGAATAAAAAGACTGTAAACTAGGTTTCAAGAGGGTCAGTGAATGAAGGGAAGGTCTGAGAGGTCAGTAGATGGCTGCCAAGAAGAGAGGAGAAGCTGCAGCTAACCAAGTCACGTGCACCTCAGAGGAGCAGCGTCAGTGTACACAGATGGAGAGCTGAGTGCTCAGAACTGGCATGAGGTGCAATTCAGGTAACTAGCTTTCCCTCCTTCACCCCAGGAGAATTAGCCACTTCCACTCAGGGGAGTAGCAAGAGTGATCTCACAGTTTTAGGTAAGACCCTGATAAGGAAAGAAAATTCCTAAAAGAGACTGCAAATGCAAGGATGTTCACCACCCTTGCATTAAAGCCACATACAGTCCACTGAAAGAAAATAAAACAGACTAGCAGTGTTTTACAAAGTATAGACCTTGGGCCAAGGATGTTAGCACCACCACCTAGGAGCTTCTTAGAAGTATCGAGCCCCAAGTCCCCCTCCAGATCTGCAGTCAGAAATGACAGTCATCAGCCCCCAAATCTGTGCTTTTGTAAGCTCTCCAGGTGGATCTGAGGAACACGAAGGCTAAGAACCCCTCAGCCAGGTCTAGTTTCCTAGCTTTGGGGACGGAGAAATGCCAACAGGCACAAATGGAATGGAAGGTGACTCAGAAGGTCAAGGTTTGCTGTTGCAGTGACAGTGGAAGGGAAGGTGACTCAGAAGGTCAGGGTTTGCTGTTGCAGTGACAATGGAAGGGAAGGTGACTCAGAAGGTCAGGGTTTGCTGTTATGGTGACACCATGCACACTGTGAGGGGACAGATTTGCACAACAAAGCTGTGGTTCTCAGCCGCCCTGGCTCCCACCACCCAGTCATCAGCCCCTTCTGTGCTTTCCTTCTGATCTCCATGGGAGTCCTTCAAATTTTACTGATTTCTTTAGATTTTTCACCCTCTCTGGCCACTCTACAGGTGCTATTCCACCCTACTTTATTGAAAAAATTCTTAATTTAGGCTTGGAAAAAATCAGAGAAGTGTACGAGGTCAGATTGAAGAGGTGGGACCATGGATTTGCTGCTGAGAGGAACAGGTGGCCATTGGGACGGGTGGCATCCCGCTGATTTTGTTTTCCATCTGGTTGCCTTGAGTGGCATAGGAGGCGGGTAGCACCATTCACCAGGACTCAGAGGTCGGAAAGAGAATCAGGTCGAGGGTGCAGATGATGAGCACTTGCAGAACATTCAGTGGGCAAGGCTGACAGCTGGACTGGAAGACAGACACAGAGCAGCTTTGGGGAAGGAGAGCACATGTGTTGTACAAGGGAATCAATGAGCTTGGGGGAGGGGAAAGGAGAGGGGGAAGAAGGGGGAGGGGGAGGTTGGGAATGAATTAGAATATGTAACAAAAGAACAAAAGCACAAGATAGAATAAAAGCAGAGCCCTGGGAGATATCAGTGAATGATTGGGTGAAGGAAGAAGAGTTAGAGAAGAACACTGATTAAAGAGGAGGAAGCAGTGTGAGTGTAGACATATCTGAACTAAGAGCGTTTGAAAGGGTGGCTTGATTGTCAGCACCCAGTGCGGGTGCAAAGTTAAAGATGAGCAGTGAGTGGTGCTTTTTGGCAGGACTTGGAAACAACAGAGGCTTTGCTGGAGCCGTTCAGCCCTGTGCTCTCCGCTCAGTAGTTACTTGGTGATTACTTCATACTGCATCTATTCTCACAGCACGAGCAGCTTTAAGGGGTGGTAGGGAGCAACTGAGTGTAAGTTAATTTATACAGATAGGAAATTCTGAAAGAAAGCGAGTTTGGATAGGAAGCTCAGTTTGGAAACACTAGTCCTTAAAAAATCCCAAAAGTATGAGTTTAAAAAAAATCATCACAGCTAAGCTCAATGTTGAAGTTCCAACATTGTGGAAAAGTAGAATAAAATTCCTTCTTTTTTCCTTTGATGGTAGTGGGGATTGAACCCAAGGCCTTGTCACTGAGCTATATCCCCAACCTTTTTGGATATTTTATTTTGAGACAGAATCTTGCTGAGTTGCTAAATTGCTAGGCAGGGTTTAAACTTGTGATCCTTGTGCTTCAGCCTCCTAGAGCACAGGAGCTGCAGGCATGCATCACCACAGCTGGCAGAAAAGTCAAATACATGTTTGTGGACAGTATTTAAATCAAAGCAAATAGGCCAAGGTTTTCATGAACATCAATAACACTTTATAACAATACAATTCATTATCACTGTTTGGATTAATACTGTAATAATTACACACTTTTTACATTATGAAAATAAGTCATAAATAGTGTAAAAAATAATTCTGAAGATCAACTTCTCTCAAACTAGGAACCCTGAAAACAAGTTTAAAAAGTAAATAAAAACAAATTAGAAATGGAACACCATGCACTTATTTCCAAACTGCGAATCAAAAACCTTCATGAGTCTTTTGATTCAATAATGTTACCTCAAGCAATGACAATGAAACGGAAATAAGAAATCAAACAGGGAGACGTCCATCTTTCAAATATGTACACTACTGAGATAATCAGAAGTTGTGTCACATTTACATTGTTAAGACACAATACCTTCTCAGAAAATCAATTACATGAGACTGGCCCACGAAACATTTTAAAGACAACCACTGTAATGCCATTTTTATTTTTTTTTTTATTTTCCCCTTAGTTTGTGTCTATGTGAATTTTTTGCAATACAAAAATAGCTGCACATAAAGATGAACTTTAAAATGTAAAAAACACAAAAATATAATATTTCCTAAAGAGAAATCAGATACATACATCTTTAAAAATGTGAAGTTGAATGAAACATTTACAACAATATAAAGTATATTCACATAAATGTCAACAATGTGTAAGACATTCTTTTGTGAATCCAATTCATTAATATTTCTGAGATATGTGAGATAATCAAATGTATTTTGGGAAATGTTGGTACATACTTTATTGTCAATAAATCAAACATAACAAGAAAGATTGAAAAAGTCTTCCTATTTCCAAAAGAGTATTCTGTTAATAAGCAGCATAGGCAGTTTATGCATTTAATATAGCTTTAATGAAAAAAAAATACTGCACTAAGATCAGATTAGCAAAAAGCTAAAATCACTAAAATTTTAAGTTGGAGGAGTATCCCTTCTGGGATGTATCAAATCGAGCTAATATGTGAAGAAAAATGAAAAATAAAGGCTAAAAATTTTTATATTCTAAAACAGCTTGGCAGAATTATAATCGATCCAACATGGAAATTCTACTAGGGCTGTGAAACTTTTTTTAAACAGCCAGAATCCAATGGGATCTTACTATCTTTGGAAAAACAAGATTCCTTTCATCTTGACTTCCTGGAGACATCAAGTCTTTGCAGAGATTAAAAAGCCTATTTTTTGGTAGTGTTATATATTGAAATCATTGATTTTTATTTCTTGATATTTTAAGCATCAGCATCTCCATGTTGCTTAGGGTCATTTATTAAAAGATGTTAAAACATCCTCAGAGAAACAGAAATACAGGCCTGGGGATACAGCTCAGCGGCACAGCACCTGCCTGGCAAGTACAAAGTCCTGAGTTTGATCCCCAGTACCACCAAAAAAAAAAGAATTCTGGGTAAGGTGATACTATATATAGCAGGGGAGAAAAATAATAAAGAAAGATAACCTTTTATGCTTCAATAGTAAAAATTTTCAAACTTGAAAATTAAGCACTTTTCCTAAGTGAAAAAATATATGATACCAAGGAGAATTTTCCCAGAGGTACAGACATTCGGTTGTGACCATTTTCCAAAGTAGCAGATCTACACACACATTTTTAGGCAAAGGATGTGTAGTATAAACCACCTGAATAAGTTCTTTTCTGTTCCAGTAGAACATCGTATGCACACACTGTAAGTTTAAAAACAAGACATTTCTACTCATAGAAATGACAGCTATTATAATGTTCTCTGTGAAATCAGAAGAAAAACTCTCCAGGACTGCTTTTGATAATGAAAATCGGAAGAGTAGTTTAGGTATGTTTCACACCAGTTTCTCTATGCGAAGTGTGCAGACTTCTCACACAGTTTGTGTGAATCTCAATAAAATTCTATAAGCTAAAAGATGAGCTGAATAAAAGCTGATAAAGGCATATGATGTATGAAGTGAACAGGAAGTAAGGGGATCCACCATCCAAGTAAAAACACATCATCTGCAGGCACACTGTTTTACATTAAGAAAGGCTGGTCACTGAACCATAACAATAGCAAATTCATGAACATTAAAAATAAAATCACACACAAACAGGTTAGGAATGCAATTAGAGAAATGAAATTATCCATAGTAGAGTTGCATTGTCCATAAGGATAAAAACAAAAGAAATATATGAGCACCAATGAATAGGAATGGAAAAGAAATTTTAAAACTAAAACATGCAATGGTTTGCATCCTTTTTTTTTTTTAATTTATTTATTTATTATTATTATCGGTTTTATTTATATTTTTTTAATGTATGTGGTGCTGGGGATCGAACTCAGGGCCTTGTGCATACAAGGCAAGAGCTCTACTGCTGAGCCACATCCCCGCCGGTTTGCATCCTTTAAAGATGTTTTATCAGAAAACATTTTCACTGTGTCTTTTATATATTTTCTTCTCTATCCTATAATATAAATTAAAAGAAAGAAATCTTTAAGAAAAATGTTATCTAAGCAATGTAAAAACCATAATTCATTATTAATTAATTTGGACCTCATTTGAGGATTCTCCATATTGATGACAAAATGAATGTTTGAAAATATTTTAATAACCCAAAGTTTAAGAGTGCCCATGCTGGCAAAGACCTAGGAATTCCACTGAACAAAGAAGAGTCTCAGCATTCTTTTATTTTTCTCAAGGAAATAAAAGTACTGGGAATGTAGGGCTTCCTTTAATCATGTAATAAATTAATGTTGTAAAACTGGCTATAGAGTAAAATTCCAGTACACATCCAGGACAGTATTCTTTGAAGGGATATGTTCAAACTTTTTTTTTTTTTTAATATGTGAAAAGCTTCTCTTTTGGTGTAACATATTAATTGGAAGCTTTGGACATTTTAAATAGTGACCCACTGCAATGCCTCTCTACTAAGGAATAGGAAGGAAGACGAAATATAGTCACCGGACCTTTCTCAAGACATTATAGTTGGTTTGTCTGTTCTACTCCAGTTCAATCTTTCTGAACCGTTTAAGACAAATTGTTTCAGACACTGAGCAATACATGATCCTAACCATGTCATACAAAAAATTGTTAGAAAATGCCCTCCATTCTTTTAAAAAGGCTACATTGGCTTAGGGCTTTGGAATGTTACTAGAATTACCACCAATTAGGAAGATCTAATAGTTTAAACATCTCTGTAACCTTGAAAACTTAGTATAATTTTTTTTCTGTATAATTGAGCATTGGGTTACAAAATATGAAAGAGAAGAGAAGGATCTTAGGATCTTTGTCTTGGAATTATATCTTAACTGGTGTTACCATAAGCCAACAGTGAGCTGATCTCCCTACTGGGGATGAAAACTAGCAAATTTCTCACAAAACAGTACAGAATCATTGAGGGACATTAAGTTCTCGAATGGGCCTGTGGTAGCCTTTCTCATTGGCATGTTTCTCCTTATGTAAACTTTCTATTTAAACCACTTTACACCATGCTGCCAACTCTTTTCTGTGCAAATAAATTCCAGTCTAACATGGTTAGGCAATTTTTGAGCAAGCAGATGAAAAAATACACTCTATGGCAACTATATTTCACAGCTTTCTGAGATCTCAGATTTGGTCTGTGGATAAGAGAAACACTTAGAAATGTAAAAAAAAAAAAGAGAAAGAAATCTAAATATAGAAAAACAATCGTAAGAAATAGAAATGAGTTAATGCTATCCAAGGTGATAAAATCTTGACTTTATATTAACTGATAATCTCTATGTATATTACATTCATCATGTAAAAAAGTCAAAAAGTACAAAAAAAAAGCTTAACTTTCATGCTTTTCAATAATTAAGCTGAAAATGGAGCTTTTTTGATCTCTTCAATTATCTAAAACAAGAAAGATGTTAGTAAAAAGTTATCTGACAGTTGGCACTGAATTAGTATGATTTTGAAGACCTTTCTCTAAAAAAGTATTCAAAGAGGATATGATAAAAACAGAAACAAATATTTTCTAAATATTCCTTGGAGTAAAAGAAAAAAGCATCAAAAAGAATGGAAAATACTGTATCTTTGTTTCTCTGGAGAACTTGTAGAAAAAGTTGGCTACTGGGTGGATCTCAGGAGGGGGGAAAGCTGTCGTGCTGGCTTTGGCAGAGACGTCCCAGGGAGCCCCCTGCATCTTCAGGAGATGACATGTGGTAAACTCCTCCATGGGATTTATTTCTTCAGCAACCTGAGCTTTGATGGCACACGCATTATTACCCTTTGTCCTCAGGAATAGCATGGCCATTCCAAAAATCTCCTGTCCCCAAATGAGCTGCAGCCTCTGTCATTTTCCAAAAGCACCCAGATTAACACTTGCTGGAATCCAGTTTATTAAATAAGAAAGTCAGCTGTTCTGGGTGTTTGCGTTTGTAAACCACTTTCCTACTTGGTCACATGAGAAACAGTGCAGGATGCCAAACCACTCCTCATCTCACGTCTTCACTGCCAAGGGCAGCCCAAGGAAAACTGGCAGCAGCAATTGGCTCAGCCCCTTGGCATTTCAACCAAAGTGGCCACGAGAGCCCATGACACCAGAAGCTGTAGATCTGCAGTGGGAACTACAGCTCCCTCAAAATACAAGACCAACCACGTGTGTGCTCTCCACCAACTTATCTCTTTTTGGCAATGAGCCACGGTGTGACCCCCTTGAGATGGCAAAAGGAATAAGAGCTCAGATGTAATTGAAGGACTCATCAAGCAGCATGCTAGTGTCTAGGTTTGCACAGCAAGCAGGTTGGACACACAAACATGCTTTTTTTAGTCAGTTTCAGAGGGAGGTGTGACTGTGAACCAATGCTAGTAGGGGAGGTGAGTGGGAAGAGTGACAGCAAACCAGTCAGTTGATATAGTACATGTTCACAGCCTTGAGTCCATATTTGGTCACAATTTCATGTAAACAATTTCATGGAGCTCTCTGTCCATGCAATTAACAAGCTCAAAGTAAGAAAATAGCAAGAACAATCATTCTCTATCACTGAAGTCCGTATAAATACATATCCTCAGGAAAGAGAGACTGATTTATGTTTTTTGCTGGCTTCTCACTGCTTTCATAAATTGCCCAATTTCAAATGTGAGTGGAGAAATGATGGACGTGTACTACTGCACACAGGAAGGAGCAGCTCTACGTAAACATAGCTCAGACTCGTAAAATCTGCAATTCGATTTTCAGCTATAAATATAGCAAGTGGACCATTATATACACAACTTCATGCTTGGGAAGTTAGAGTCATCACTGTAGAGAAACAGACAACAAAAAAGACAGATACATGGAATTAGTGTGTAGTCTTGGCTGATGATTCCAAATTAACATTCATTTTAAGAAAACTGGTAGAACCTCCAATAGAGGCTTCGATCCTTTGATGCGGGGAGTCTTGCTAAGTTGCTCAGGCTGGCCTCAGCCTCCTAGGTAGCTGGTGTGTGCCACCACCCCCGCAGCTCTGTATCTTACTTTTCTGAATTCTTGGATGTCATGGTGGTTTTTATCCTACATTTAGCTGATTCTTTCTTTACCACTAAGAATTTTGTGCTATGTGCTTGTTTGAGTAACTTTCATGGGAAAGCAGAAAACTAGGATTTTATCAAAATGTGCTATCAATGAATTCCGTTGTATCTTTGTCTCTGCCACATTTTTTGAGCATCAGAACCCTACTGTGGAGAAGACTTAGGTTTCTGGCCTCAGTCATAAGGCTTAGATCCCCAGCACCTGCCTGTCTACAATGCTCTCTGTCTCCGGGTCTCCATTCTGCTTTCTTGTGTCTAGTTCTGTCGCACTGGAATGATGGGCGAGGTAGACCTGCCTGCTGTCAGGGCTCGAGCTCTGCGACAGGTTCCATGGTAACCTACAGCACTACAAATCCCTGGCTTTTCATTTTGAGCAGCATTATTATGAAGGCTTCCTAGAGATGAGGGTAGCTCTGAGAGGCAGAAGAGCCTTGTTTGAAGAATAAACTTACAGATCTTGGTGACTTGAGGTTTAGTCAAGGAAAAATCAGCCAAAAAAAAAAAAAAAAGAAATGGAGAGAAGGAAAACAGAATGATAGCGGCATCTTCATCCACCCTCTACAGGTGACTGATGAGCTTTCAGTTAATTAATGTCTTTCTCTCTCTCCATGAAAAATAGATGCTCAGGAGGGTGTGTGCTTTCCTCATGGATGGCAGTCACTTGGCATTTGTATAGTATGTCATCTCAGGGCCCAGAGGTGCACCCATGGGAAACATTCATTCCTCACAATTTCACTTATCTCAAAGTTCAGCTCCAGGGCAAGTTTGGATGCCATGCCAAAATCTGTCTATGCACAGAGTTTGAAAGATTTCCCTACCTCCAATTTGAAAATTTGATTTAGAAAAGGGTGTTGTTTGGCTTTAGGAAGATTCTGCTGCAGATTTGTCAGCCCTACCCAAAAATACAAGATGTGGTGCAGCATTAAGAAAGGTGCAGGTGTTATATTAGAAAATGAGGCGATAGGCACTTCACCACTGAATAGTTTCTGATGTCTGGTTGAAGACGGAAGAGAGCTCCATAGATTCCATTATCTTAATATATTCTCCTATTTACTCACTACCAGAATGACAGGGTGAACTGATACATTATACTTCAATTCTAGTTTAGAAAATCCTCTGGGTTGATAAATTTAGAAAACGAAACAAACTATGTCTTAAAGGAAAAGTGACTTAAAAATCAAATAGTTTTGCATTGAAAAAAAATGACTACTGAAGATAGCGTGCCAAGAGGACTTGCTAAGCACAGTGATACATGCTGCTGCCACACCCAGAATCCTAAGTCAGACGTTTGTCATGTGTTTTAGAGTCTAAAGAGCCCAGCAGTATTTATAAGTGTGGACTGCTTAGGACTCATTAAAGTAATTTACTGATCTTATTTTAAATACATTATTTTAGAAGTGATTTGGCCTGACTATTTAAGGTAGTGAAGTTGACCACATCAGAAATTTGAGAACATTTCTTTCTTTTTTTATTTTGGTGGGGAGAGGTGAAAGAGATTGACCGTAGTGATTTTCATTTGTGGGTTGGAGGTGCAGTAAGCAATCCTGAAAATTTATCACTGAGTTATTTTTCTTTGTACAGGAAGTTGATAGATTCATGAGATCTTTAATCTTATGTAGAGTGTGATATATATTTTATGGAAAACTGAGTATATAAAAGGGAGGCTTCTGATTTCCTAGCACTATTAATACTACTTTGAGGTTTGCCAACTCACCTGCAGGTATTATTATTATGCTTGTAAAAAGAGGAAATGATTCAGAGAAGGCCAAAACCAACAGTGAGGCCAGGTCTGAGCCCTTCACATCTCTCTCCAGGGTGCTGATGACTGGATAAAAACCATTATCCTATCAGATGACAGAGGTCAGAGAGCAGGTGCTAATCCAGGCACAGGATGGCATTATAAGTCCGATGGGCCTTATGGGGTGAAGAAGGC
The DNA here is from genome assembly GCA_004027595.1 of Dinomys branickii. Lineage (NCBI taxonomy): Eukaryota > Metazoa > Chordata > Mammalia > Rodentia > Dinomyidae > Dinomys > Dinomys branickii. The sequence continues at coordinate 251,899 of PVLD010000371.1, read as the reverse complement.
TATGCGAGCGGTCCTTGTCCTGGGGCCCACCTGACCTCAGTCATGATCGAACTAATATCTGGCAGGCTGAAAGAGGAGTGTGGGAAGCCTTTAAATAAATGATGCAGTGGAGAGCACAGGCTTTGCTTTCCTCGGACAAGTAGGGGAAACTGGTAAGGAGAAGAACTGTGCAGGGTTTCCTCCCAGGCGGAGCCGCTAACCTCCAAGGCAACCAAGAGTCTCTTGTTTCCATAACCCTAGTTTGACACAAGTTTGCCAGTGAAGCCTGCCTGTGTGGGATTGCTCACTGAGTTGAGCTCACAAGATGCTAGGGAAAAATCATTCTAGCTGACCAAAGCCCTTGTCCAGGTCCCCTAGCTCATGTGCCTATCTGTGGGCCTGTTGTCCTTCAGGACCATGTGCCGCCTTCTGTGATCAGGTTCACACCATCCTTGAGAGAAGACTTGGTGTCTCGGGAGCATGGGGCACATGCAAGTCTCCTCTTGGCTGCAGGTCCTGCCATTGCCCTTACTCTCCTCCACTGTCCAACTCTCCGAGCACCACTGCATACCAGCCCTGGCTTTTGGAAGCTCCTTTGTCTCCTTTAATTGCTGTTTCCTCGTCTGCAGATTACTGCATGGACTGGAGGAAATGACAGACACCCTTATATGAAACAACTTCTTACACAGCCTTTGCACAAGAAGGTCTTCTGTACAGGACATGTTCCCATCCTTACAATGTCTATGAGCAGCCAAATGAAAAGGTTAGAATAAACCAAATAAAATGTTGGAATAAATAGTGTGGAAAGGTTGCCAATTTAATTAGCCTCTCCTAAGTAAATCAAGACATCACTGAAAAAATATTTTCTGCTTTCTCAGCTTTGTGACTCTATTGACAGGGTTCTACCATGTATTAGCATATTCATCTTCACAATTGAGTAGAAATAGAGAAAAAATCATAATTAATCAATTCAAGCAGTAGGCAAACAAAGATCTTACTGACAAACCATTATCAAGATGCACTGCCCCTTTCCATTCCGAACTCAGGACTAGGTACAGCAGGTGACAAAGTACAGTGCTTGCCAGGAGCTGTTTTCACTCATCAGTTTTGGAAGAAATCAACAGTAAATATATTCATCAAAAGATATGAACTGAAATCTTTTCTTTTTGGTATTCGAACAACTTTCAAAAATGTCAAGGTCTGTTATGAATGGAAAAGGCCAGGTGAAGTGGGAGGGAGAGGAATTCTTTTTAGAAATAAGTCCATAACCCTACCTTCTGCCAACAGCCAGGCATGGGTAATCCATCTGGGCCCTGTTTCAAAGAGAGTAAGAACAATTCCTCAGACTCACCAGGAGTGATTGCACTTCATAGTTCCCATGCTCAAAGGCTTAAAAAATGGGTTTTTACCTGTAGGGTGACTTTGGTCATAGCCATCTTTTACCTAGTTAGCAACTCCCAGTATATTGCCCAGTGTTAGTTAAGTGAAGATAATTCAAATGTTTCCCAAAGTGAGCACACACTTTTGAAAATATCTATAGCACAGAAAAATCTATACCTAATTTTGTTAAAGCAATTTATAAAGCATAGTAATCTAGTGGTCAGTTCATAGTTAGAACTTTACAAAAGAAATCTGTACTATTCCTCTTAATTTCATTAAAATATATTTAACCATTATCTTTATTAAGTAAACCAAAATAACTTCATGGTCACTAAGGACTCTGAGTTCATGGCAATGGTACTGAGCGATAAACCATTTCTATCTGAAGTATACAGCTTTTCACCACCAATATCTTTTATTTTCCTATATTGAAAGTAGATACTGCAAACATACTCCTTTGAAAGATAGGCAGCCTCTGTGACAGTACAGTGTTAGCCATAGCAGTCACTAAGTTTTTAATTTAAGGTCTTCAAAAGTCAGCTAACCTTCTGAATAACAAGAATTCCTAAATGATACAAACTTTTAATTTAAAATATAAGCATTCTTCAGATACAAATGGTACAAATGAAATGAGGAAAGTTGATATATTATGAAGGCATGCTTGTATCCCTCCCGGTAAGGTGGTTATAACATGATTTTTCATCAATACCGAGCAAGACTGCCACTTCCTATTGAGATTTCTAACTATTGCCTGAATAACATCTTTTCCCTATAAATACAATCTCTTAATGGACTTGAGAAATATAAATTTACCTTTAAAGAATCATGCTTGTAATTGAAGAACCATATAAAAACATGCAGATCAAATATAACATAACCATACAAAATTTCTTTATACTTTAGAAACTAAGAATATACTTATTTTAAATGCAAAAGGCTTTGAAATAGCTTTATAAAATATTTGGGAAAAATTGGTAATGCCAGATTGGTACAAGGAGAAGGATCAACCAGTAGAATTTTAGATTTTAGTATAAGGAAGATTTTGAGTTCATGCCAATGGAGATTGGGGAGTGGCGTGTGCTATGGGAAAGTGAGTTTCTGAAGGAGAGACCATTAAATTGAGAAGGTTACATGACAAAGAGGAGGATTTGGGCTGCAGACGATTATTTTTGGTCTTCAAAGAAGCTTGGCTTTCTTCTCTATGGTCTCTTCATAGCATTTCCTTGAACGGGTTAACTACAGCTGACAGAAGCTTAATTCTGTAGGTTTGGCCTTATTTCTGGCCTGATAAAAGTTTAGTGCAAAAACAAAACAAAATAAAAACATAACCAAAAAACCCCCACTTTATTCTTCTTAGAGAAAAAGGGAAAAAAATGTCAAACTTGGGAGTAAACTCAAGAGTTATGGGCTGCTCGTGCCTTTGCGTCAGATGTTTGTGTAATTTTAGCGTCCTCGTTAAGTGTTGATTAACCCTATTAAGATTTCAAAGAGCACAGACCTGTTAGTCATGTCAGTCTCGAGGACAACGTTGCGGATGAGTTTGTACTCATGGGTGATGCGTGCTTGCTCTCTTGGCCCCCGAGGAAGCTGCCTCATGCACATGCATGTTGTATGTATAGCATGTAAAGCTTTCTCAGGGAGAGCGGCTTTACACTGACAGATGCACACAGAGTCAACAAAGGAAGTGCATGCAGGGTGGTAGGAGAGAGAAATACTGTACCAATTGGCAAGGGGCATCCAGCCCGTCCAAGCCAGGCTGGCCTGGCTCCCCTTTTTCCCCCTTAACGCCACGGAATCCCTGTTTGTAAAGATTAACTCATAATGTTACTAACGCAAGAATTGACTCAGGTACAAGTTCTGCTAAAGAAATAACTAGAACAGCGCAAAGCTGGGAGAAGAGCAGCTCGGAGGGGAAAAGTGACGTTCGGTGACGCGGGTCTACGTATCAGAGCCCGGCCCACTCCTGTAAGAAGGGCTGGGGCAGCAGCGGTGACCTCTGCTTTGGAGGAATGGGGAACCGCTGGTCCCTCCTGAGGTGGCGCAGTCAGGGTCCCAGGGCACAGAAATCAGGCAAAGCTAGGGCCAGGGACAGGCATGGACCCGCCAGGGTAACCTTAGCGGCAGGCTTCTCAACGTGGGGGTCCAAGGTAGCTGCGCCCCCATGCGGCCTGGCTGTCGCTGGTCCCCCGGAGTGCTCTTCTCCCGTCTCACCCTCACACGCAACATCCAGACACAGCACCGTGAGTCGGACATACCAACGGGCAGGGGGCATCCAATCCGGGAGCACCCTGTTCTCCTTTCTCCCCTTTGGGCCCCTTTTTGCCTTTTTTTCCCTTTTCCCCCTGTGGATGGATACAAGGGTTTAATGAAAGGTTTTATTTGGGCAGGAGAAGGAAGGTGATTCAGAAGGTGACTAAGCTAAGAAAAGTCTGAAAGGGCATTTACCACTGTGCGCTGTCTTAGAGGAGGCATGGTGTTATATAAAAAGAACTTACACTCCCCGAGGGACAATGGATTCCTAGTACCAGGTTGTGGGATTTTTATTTAAGATACCTAAGCCAAAAGAAGATGACATACAAAAGGCTGACACATCACACAGGCAGACCCGTGTGACTTGTACTGCAGTGCCGCCCTCATTGTGCTAGAGGCCTGACGAGGTTGACAGGAACCAGGTGTGTCAGAGCCAGCCAGTGGCAGGAGGGGTTCCGAGGAGGGAGGAATACTTTCCCCAACTTTCAATACTTGTCAACTTGTTTTGTTTTTTTTTTTAAATTCTGCAACGGATGCAAACTATGTTGAGCCAAAGGAAAAGGAAAGAATATTAGCAGCTTCCCTTTGAAATGTACCTGATCATATCATTTTCTTTTGGAGCTCTCATTAAAAATTTCAATATATTGAGTATGCTTTTAACACTTTTAAAAATTGAAGGCAAATACTTAGTAAGCCAGGCAAACGAATGTTGAAGTGCGAATACTTTGTAGCAATGCCAATGGCAGAAACAGGTATTTATACACTTTCAGGTCTTCTTCAGCTCACTCACTCATTGATCTCATGCCTCCAGTTCTCAATGGTAAATGAATTTCCAGATTATTCACAGTGTAATCAAAGCCAAAAGGAAAAAAAGTAAACCTGCTCAAGAGGAAAAGCAGTTTGGATTCAGTAAAAATGAGGTAGGCAGGATAATTACACGGTGGGAATGGAGCCATGGAAATTAGTATTTAGGAATCGAGGTGAAGGTCGTGGGAGCTCTGCATAGATCACAGGGGTGGAGGGATTAAGGAAAGGAGGCAAAAGGAGGAGAGGCAAGGAATGCACCTCAGCTGTTTCACATTAACATAAATCTCTGCATATTTATAGCAGGGAGCAGGCCGAGCAGAATACAAAATTCGAGATACATATTTAAATTAGTGTGTTCATTCTGCAATCAGCAAGGCAGTTACAATAAAACTGAATAATCTCTGAAGCAAAGCAACATGAATATTCACAGGCATAGACATATAGCACAGAAACCTACGAGATACACATTCAGGTTAATACATTCATTCTGACAGCGTGAGCCAAAGCATCGCATTTATCTCCTGTGTGCCAAAAAGATTGCCTCAGAAAGCTCTGAATCAAAAACACTCGGGTTTCTTGAATATTGGGGAGAAGGAGAAATTCTGTGTGGTTTAGTGGATCACAACTGAAGACAAAGACATGAAAGTCAGGGTGAAAGAACAGGGGGGATAGGAGCGGCGTCGGGAAGTTGTTCCTGCTTGGAGGTAATTCAATGTCCTTCCCAAGCCAGTCTCTTCGGTGCCAGGACAGACTGATTCAGTCTCCCTTGGGTGAGCTCTTTCCTCCCAGAAAGTGGTGGACTCGTCTTCGAGTAGGTGTGACTGACAGCGAACGTGCTGGGTGTTACTAATCTACACTTTGATTTGCTATCTGTGGGATGAATTCAGATTAACCGCTCAACACAACAGAGCTGTCATAGAAATATTACTGTGCTAAGCTGTAAACACCATTTTTCATTATTGTAGTGACTACCAAGTTTTATGGGAAAGAGACACTGTAAAGAAGACTGCATCAAGGTCATTATTAATCAGCATTACTTCGTAACACACAGTGATTGTGTAGAGCAGCACGGTTCTCGGTATGAGCACTCGAAAGCTCCTGGTTTTTAACTCCCCATGTCACAGAATGATACATGCAAACTGTTCATCTTTAGAATCTAACTTTCCTAAATATAACCCTTTAATCATGGAATCTGTATAGGGAAATACTTTTGTGTCAGTGATTAACATTCTGAAAATCACGATGCAGCTTTATGCTTTTACAAGCTATAATTATGGTAATTTCTTGTTTAAAAGATTCTAAGAATGCGTAAGTCATGGTTACAAATTTTTGAACGGTTTTAGACTCATACAAACTATTAGGTGACTATAACTACATATAAATTTAAAAATATAATCACCTTGCACTAAAAGGTGTCATGCACAATTTACCTCAAAACATACTCTGTTCACAATTTATAATTCAGAACTTTTTAATGCCTCGGTTTTCAGCTTTGTGAAATGGGGCAATAACAGCACCAACCCTAGGACAGTGTTGTGGGGGATTAAAAGATTACTGCAAAGTAATCTTTAAAGTGATCGATTGATAAAGTGCTTGGGAAAGCACATATGTGTTCAAAATAGGTGGCAAAGTTGGTGATAATAGGACTTAGCAGTGGTGGCCAAATGCATTTAGGACCAAAAACACACACAGCAGACTTCCTATCCTCCTCTCTTTGACAAATTTCCTTTGGTTTTGTTTTTCAACAGCTATGAACTTCACTGTTAAAGAGAATTAACCAAGTTTTAAAAACAATGTGGTGTTAAATAGTTCAGGACATGAATGAATTTGAGAAGTACAATGCTTTAAATTGGAATTGTGAGGGTACAACTTCAGCTACTTGAAGATTTTCATTATTCTATTGTAGCGTTGAATTTTCACTGGCTTCTTTTGGTTTGTCAAGTGTAAAAAACACTTTGATCAATTGGGTCAAAAGATCAAGCAAAGTACATAGAAAGAGAAAAGAGCAAAGAGGAGAAATAAAAAAATGATTCTTAAAATCCATAATCCAAATGTTTGAGTCATAAAACCACACTGCTGGGTACTGGTTGCTGTATATTCTGGAGCTGGTGACCCCAAGGTAAAACCCCATCCTCTCCCCTTTAAAAATCTGCCTCTGTTGGCCTTGAATCTGGCTGAGGCAAGTCCTTGATCTGTGTAATGGACTCATCTATCATACTGGTTGTCCTACATTTATAAAAATCTAGAAATACAACATTTCCCTTTCTCCTGTGCATATTGTTATGATGAATGAGATGCTTGCTTTCCAGGGTCAGGTAAGCTCTGCCAAAATACCACTGCAGTTTCGTGTGATGTAATTTTACTTCTGTGAAAAATGTTTCAAAACCCCGAGGCATTACATATTTCAAAGGCTTGGTGTCAGGTAGTTGAAAGATTATAGTGTAACTAGCTGGGGATTAGAATTTTTCTCCTGTGCTGGACTGTGTCCTTATTTCTAGTGGTGTTGCCTTTGCCGTTTCTCTTTGAAGACCCTTCAATTCTTTAGATTGGGTTAAGAGTGTTTTTGGAGCACAGGATGGAGATGAACAAGGTATCTGACAGATCACACAGGTCAGGCAGCAAAGCAGACAGCTCAAGCAGAATCACATGAAACACACGCAAAGAGGGAGACGTCACCTTTTCCCCCTTTTCTCCTAGGTCACCTTTCTCGCCTCGTGGACCAGGGAAGCCCTGCAGGTAAAAAGCAAAGCCCAGAGATCTACTGGTGTAAGTGGCAGAATCACATCAGGGAAAAAAGAAACTACCCTAGAATTTCATTGATTTAAAAGAAACATAAAACATGACATGTCAAACTACCTAAAAGCTTCAGTAAAATAGTACTTGGAAGTAATAGTTTTCTAGCTTCTCAACTACATATATACAACAGATTTCCCACTTTTGCATGAAGAAATGTAGAGTGGCACGAACACCAGAACACTCATTCGGATCCTGGCAAGTTCACCAGTTTGCAAGGGCTTGGGCAAGTCACTTACCTCTGTGCTTTAGTTCTTTAATTGAAAAATGGGTTAATGAGTATCTATCACAGCGTTAAATGAGCTAACCCAAAATACAAGTAAAGAGCAATGTAAAAGACAGATAATGGAAGGGAAGAGGTCTTTCTCAAATAAGAAGGGGTAATCAAGAGATGGAAGTGGATGTGAAAAGGAATGAAGATGTGCTATGTACATGCACTAATTCCACAAGAAATGCCCTTGTTATGTGCTGCAAAAATATACTAACAGAAATAATGAAAGGTGAAGTGCATGAGAGTATCAGAACCAGGCTTGAACATAGGCGCTCAATAAGCAATAGCTAGTATCTCTTATTGTTGTTATTCACGTAATACAGGATAAGTGATGTTGGTTTCTAGAGGCATTTACTTTTTATAGAGTTATGTTAGCACGAGAAAATGTGCATAGAGGCTTAAGAGGAAGAATATTTCATAACACCTTTATAAATGTAATATCTATCCCTTAAGGCTAGCATGAGAGAGGTGTATTGATTTTATGCATATTTTGTCCATAAGTGGAGTATGCCGATGTTGTGTCTCCTAAATTTAGGGAAGAATTCTGAATTGCTAGTATGTACTGTCATTTGTTGATTTTATACTGTATAATTATATTTGCCTTTATGTGTGTCTCATGCAAGCACTAGTGTATTTTATATTGCTGTCTACATGCACAGCAATATGTTCTATGCATGGCTATATGCACAGAGAGACAAGTGTTCTTGCTGCTCCTGATGGAGACCGTCAGACTCTCTTAGGATAGGAAGATGTTTGTTGTGCACATTACTTACATCAAGACCAGGCTCTCCATCTTTCCCCTGCCAAAGAACCATAGTAGCTACATTAGTGTTCCTAAGTTTCAGGAATAGACTGGTTTCACACAAGGCCGCCTGGCCATGCAACACCGGGATTAGAACAACTACTTCAGGAACGTGAACAGCATTCTCTATCGATTAGTATCACAAACTCCTTTAAATTATGTTGAGACTGTGAGGGTTTCAGGTAAGAGTCATTAAAAGTTTTCTATCATACATGGTTAAGTCGGTTGGTCATTGATTGGAGTTCAATGCTTGCTAGTCAAGTGATCAGTTTAAGAGTGAATTCATAAGCAGAAGCACTGTTTAACTGATGTAAAAACACACCAGCACTCATTGAGGATGTGAGCCAATACTACTTCAATAGCTTAGTAGTTAGTTTGTAAATGTGAAAACTGTTTGGCTAGATGTGCCCCTTACACATAAGTATCACAGGTATGAAAGGCCTAACTATTTTTCAGCAAGCTTTATAATGTTTCCCAAACATAAATGGAGACGTAAGACTGTTATGCAAAGATGATAAATGCACCCCTGTGGTGCAGATCATCATGGTGACAACCCTGCTTTGCCATCCTTCAGCCACCTGCAGTTCCCCAGGAGCTGCTGGGATTCTATTTGACTTTGACATCTATCTCAAAATCAGCATCTGAAATGACCATGGCTTAGGTTTATCATTTCAGCTCACCCAAAGCATGTGAAAGGTACTCGAAGGTCAGAAACCTTCATAGAGCGTATGTTTCCTACCTGCCCTATTGAGTCAATCCTGTCTAAAGCCAAGGTCATGTTCTTGAAATAAGCTTAACATCTCAATTTGATTCTGTGTACTTGAGAATTGCAGGTGATAAAATACTATCAATATTCTGTGTTTTGAAGATCGTTTGTCCTCACGGTGATTTGGAAAAGTAAGAAACACGATGGTATGGTAAATACCCATTCCATGTGGAGGATAATTTTTACTAGCAGGAGCAATTTTTAATAAATGGCCCAGGGGAGCAAATCATGACAAAAGTCATTGTCAACAAAACATCCACACCCACTGGTAGACACAGTGGCCTCTCAAGGAAGGGCCAGGTATGAGCATCTAGTCAGTGGCTCAGGTGGGCATTGACTGACAGCTGGAATCCCGCTTTCAGGCTGGGGTGGTGTTTACCATACAGTTGTCTCTGGTCCTCTCAATCTCATGAGGTGCCTTGGATATGCTCATGGGAGAGGCAAGAGAATGAAAAGGAGCTGTCTGTGGGGAGTGTGGCATTACTGTGCTGTGGATAATTAGCAGGTCATCCTTGCTTCTCCAGTGTAATTAGTTGGCTCCACAGAAGAAGGGTTAACCATGTCAGTTATAGATCACAAAGGCATGCTTAGGGTGGGGGCCACCCAAGTGACAGGAAACTCACAGGCAGGCCGTAGGGCCCTCTGGGTCCAGGCTCTCCCATAGCTCCTTTTTCTCCCTAAAAATGAAAAGTGGAAAATCTAATTCATACATGTACATCTGTGAGGACTGGACAAAAAATCTGGTGAATGTCTACATTTAGAAAGTATTACAGGGCTGGGGATATAGCTCAGTGGAATAAGCGCTTGCCTAGCAAGTGCAGGGTCCTGAGTTCGATCCCCAGTACAGCAAAAAAAAAAAAAAAAAAAAAAAAAAAAAAAAAAAAAAAAAAAAAAAAAAAAAAAAAAAA
>PVLD010000371.1:82418-241843 GCA_004027595.1 Dinomys branickii | reverse complement strand
AAAGAAAGAAAGAAAGAAGAAAGAAAGAAAGAAAGAGGGGAAAATATATACAGACATACAAGGGCAGCTGGGATAATTGTACTGCAGATGTCTATTGGTTTACGGAAAGGAGTAATTAATGCTTAAATTTTTTTTTTGGACCAATTTTGCATGATTATATCTGGCTATCTGAACAATTAATTTGAAGACAACAATATGCAGTATAAAAACCATTGTAGGATCCCTACTATCTAGTGAAACTCTGTATCATTTCTAATGTTTTAAAATTATTTTTTATTTTCTTGAATGGTTTGATGAATCTTGCATTCTTACATCTGGTCATCTGAGCAGCTTCACTGAACAATATGACAACTATTGTTAACGTCCTATCACCTTGTTTTGAAATTCTGTGTTGCTTTTGTGTTGTTTTGTTTTTGTCTTGGTTGTTATTTCGCTTTCTTTAAAGTAAAAAAAAAAATGAAAAAAGAATTACAGTAAAGGACACTTTGCTAGGAACCCTTCCGGAAATATTCAGCCTCACTTTGAAGACACTTATCCCGTCACTCTTACAGCTTTCTGCAGCAGTCAGTGTCCTGAATGGATTCAAAACATGGACCTTCCATGGTCACTTTGACTTTGGGGAAGGAGCCGGAGTCACACGGTGCCAGATCTGGTCATAAGGTGGGTGAGGACACAGCGTCATGTCTTCAGGAGCTGCCTTCCCATTGGATGGCACTGGCAGCAACAGCATTTGCAGTATTTTTGACCACACCTCATAATTTCAGTGTGACTTGCCACTGCTGTTTATGATGTTTAAAATGGTGAGGGGGAGAGAGAGAGAGGTGCGAAATGGGGGCTTAAAGGTTAGGGTCACCAAAGCCAGAGAAGGTCAGGTTTGAAATATTTCCATAGATGACAGTGGGTCGAGTTTGGAAAATTTCCATAGATTATTTTGACATTACATTTCCCTTTCCCCCCTCTGGAGAACTTTGGCTTGGTTTTGTTTTTAAAATAAATATGCTGGGGTTTATTTGGACAGACAAATCACTAAAACCTTGATTTGTGAAACTCCTCTTCTAGACTAGCCCAGCTCAGCTTGTGAAGGCAATTCTATTTCTCTGGCCAGTGGCTGCTTCAGGAGGAGAGATACGTTCCCTGCTGGGTGCTCTGGAAAAGGTGTTCTTCCTGCCAAAAAAGAGACCTGGGAACAGTCTCTGTCTCTCCCCAAATTCCCCGAGGGGTTTGTGGAAACACCACCACCAGCTTGCCTAAGCAGAAGACGCAACACCAATTCAAAGTCTAGAGCCACCCTCTGACTGTTTGTTATATGCAACAGTAAATTTCTTCATCATTTAAGCCATTTTGAATTTAGGTTCTGTCTGCCAGAGCCAATAACGTCATACCGATTCCATCTTGAATACACTTAGGAAGGAAACATCAGCACGGGTGTATGATGTGTAACTTCTTCTCCTACAGTGAGTAATTCCAAAGGATTTTTGAGCTTCTCAACACGCTGCAGAGTTTGAAGCAAGTGCTAGGCCAGATGAAAGATTCTGCTGCAGCAGGGGCTTCAGGGGCTCACAGAGTTGATGACGAATGCCGTCACTCGTACTTTGAGAACTGCTGCTGCACCAGGCAGGGAAATGCCTCTTTTCTCTCCAACCAGTTTCATTTCCTGCAGGGCTTTCCTTTGCCAGCCTGGAAAATGCTGCTGGGATGTCTCTCTTTGCTGATTCCTACCTCTTTCAAATCTGAGACTTCTTCAAGAGTCTCCAGCTGGCACTGAGATTCACTTTGAGAATCCCTCTACAGGTCAGCACCCTGAGTGAGGGCGTGGCAGGGACTGACACAGGGTCCGGTTGAGAGAGTTGACGCGCAGAGCACTTTACACTGTGTGCTGTGACTGAAACTGGGCCTTCAAAAATGCTCAGCAGCTTCATTTGCTCTTCAGGCTAATCCTACCCGGGCCCGAGACCTGATAGTCTTGAGAGGCCGTGGTGCAATCGGAAGTAGCAGCTGATTTAGCCAACGGGAAACCCTTTTGAGCCCATGGCACTCTGCCAAAAGACTGCCAGAGATTTGCTGCTCCAATTTTAGTACAGGGGCTCAGTTACTTCATGCAGTGCTTGAAAGCACATCTGCCTTGGCTGAGTTGTAAGCTAAAACATTTAGTTTTTAAATACTTTAATTAAGATGATCCTGAGAAGCTGTCAGTTTGATCTTAGAAACGAGACAGCAGCAGGTTCCAATTCAGTGTCCTTTAGGACTCATCTGTTCAGAGAACCATTCTTGGATGCATCAGGCCCCATCGTGTGCAGACCCTGAATATTTATTTTCACAGTGGCCTTATTCTCTGATTATTTCTTACATCTTTTTTTTTTTTCCTAAGAAACTACTATAAACTCTCATAGGTTAAGGAAAATAGCTGCTTTCTTTGCAGCAGTAAATGTAAGTATTAAAAAGATTGTAAGGTATTAACAAATCAATTACAATGGCAGAGTTCAATGTATAGGAGGCAAAATAGGCTTAATGTGAATAGGAGGAGTTTCCTTCTCACACTACAAGTAATACCATGCTCTGCACACAGTAGCATTAGATAAATATTTACTACACGAATGAATTCACTTTATAGGACACAGAAGCAGGGAACTGAAAGGCATATCAAAGAAATCACTTCCAAGCCCTCTTTCTTAAAAAAAAGTTTCCATATTGATGAAAATTATATCTAGTTTAAAAGAGACCACAGACTTGCACAGTGATGCAATCCAGCTTTTTGAAGCACTCTCTTGTAAGATACTTTCTTTTATATCCTGTCCTAGATGGTGGGGAAATTGATGACACAATTCTCTTCAGATACACAAAAAACTTCTGTGTTTTTCAAGGTGAAGAAAAGAAAAAGTGGGAGAAAAACAGACAGAGAGGGAGACAAGCTCCAGACATATGACCAGCTGCCAATGTTGCAACTTTTTTTTGTATTGGACATTTATCTTCCATCCTCAATATCTTTTTTCTGTTTTTCTCCAAAGGATATGGACGTGTGGCCTAGCCATAGAGAGGTTAGTGAAAGGTTTTTGTTTTATAAGACACTGAAATTATTTCCTTATGGCTAAAAGAAAAACAGACCATTCTTTAGCTTAAAAAAAATGGAAGCACGTGTAACTATGCAGAGGAATACTTAGGTTTTGTAATTTCCTTTGGAAAAACATCGTAAGTTACTCCGAATGAATACGGTAGCTTTATATTAAAGATTATCAGCCAGAATATGTAGTCCTGGAAATTGTAGTCGCATTGCCTTCAACCTTCTGGATGAAGACCAAATTAAAATATCTTCCTTATGGGTTAAGGAAGAAAAATCAGAGCTATTTATTTTAGCTATGTAAATGTATGCGTTGTTTTCATTAAGGATGCTCTATTTTATTTTGTGCTCAGTGGTTTTCTTCTTTGGGTGTTTCAGGAGTCTGAATAGAACACAAGATAGTATATTTTCATTTAGTCCTAGGTAGTTCTTTATTTCTTTTGGAAAATGAACAGCTTAAATCCAACTAATGTGAACAAGCCATGCTCTGTCTTCTGCAGTGCACAGGTTAAGCTTAATAATCTCTGGGGCAACTTACTCTTTCTCCTTTGGGACCAGCAGGGCCATGGGGTCCCATAGGGCCGTCTGTACCCTAGAAAAGGTAAAAATAATATGAGACCCATGACAAGGGCTGCAGGAAACACAGTTATGATTTATCCTTGACTTTTCCTGGTGGATGATGCCTTAGGATGTCAGTGAGACAACATATCTTTATTCTCCATGCTTTCGGTCCGGTGGTTTTTGAGAAGCTCATGCTATAGGGATGAATTATATAACTGCATATTTCAGTGAAGAGTCTACCCAAAAAGCCATACATCATGTTGAGTTAGAGATTTCCTCCCTGACTAAATGGAGCATCTTCACTTGCCCTCCCCCCATTCTTAACATGAGAAATGTGTCTGTCTTTTCTTCCTGTCTCCTATTCAAGTCCTTCCCCCACATTCACTGCCACCTGGACCAGGCACTTTCAGAACCCTTGCGCTGCACCATTTAAGTGGCTTGAATAGTTATATGAGTAGTAAGGGTAATAAATGAGAATAGCGTTTAACTGTTCAACTCAGAATCTGTGCAGCTCTGTTAGGAGCAGAAGGGGCTTATAGGAAAGAAATTGCTCTTCTAGCTCATATCACAGTGGCTGAAGTCACTGGCCTTGCAAACCAGGAACTGCCTTGATTTAATGGCATCATTGGCTTCCATTCTTTTGGTTCATTCAGAGTTAGGATTTTGGCGGTAGAAGAGGTACCTTTTGAATAAATACAAGGGAACCTGGGCACAGTGAAAAATAATGACTGCTTGAAGCAGGGTGTTAGAACTGAAAAGCTTGGAATTCCTTTCAGATTCTTAAACGTTTAGCAAGGATGTCAAGTATGCTTGCTCAGTGGTCAGGAAGATGAGGTACAGATTTGCAAAAGTATCATAATATCTGCAAATGTAGGAACTATGTCAGCATAATTTTTCTATAAGATTTCATTTCTATTCCACAATTCTGGTTTATTTCATATTACAGCATTGTAATAGGAAAGAATTCAGAGTTTCAAACTCATCTTAATGTTAGTGAATTTTCATCATCTTAAATGATGTTTCTGACTGCCTCAACGCAAAGCTTATCTTTGGAAGCCTTGTAAATATTGAGTGTCTGTTGCTAAAATTGAAGAGATGGTCCTGGAAAGAACCAGAGAAGAGACAAAGTGACAGAAGACAAACAAGTCATTTCCACAAACAGAGACTTGAAAGTTAGTTCCAAGGGAAGCATTATATTTCTAAGATGGACATAAATCTGAAAGGGCAAGCAAGTTAAAGTACATTTATATTATTTTAATAACTGTAGAGGCCTCTGTCATGGAGTCACAGAAAGGCCAATTATTTTATTGATTATGAAAAAATCTGCCTGGGATGCTAAGACCATGAAGACAATCATATTGGTCATTTTTCTCACTTAGAAAATTATGTAGACTTGCACTTGGGCTTTGAAAGATGTTTTGGGAATTTAGTCTGTACTTTGGATAGAGCTGCTGTCCACTCTGTCACCTGTCCTCTCTTCCATCACCTTTGTCCGCCTTCCTCTTTGACTGCAGCCCTAGGTAGCATCTCATCGCCGGAAGCCCAGATTCACAGCCACAAAACATGTCAGAGCAAGACGGGGGCGCTGACTCACCCGGGATCCTGGCTTTCCGTCTAAGCCAGATGCTCCCTGTGTGATTGGGTTGGTAGCAGGGATGTTGGGTGTAACACGAATGACAAGAACAGAAATTAGTATGAGGAACCAGAGAACATATGCAACAACATAATAGGCAGTCACAGGATTCTGGGATGAATATCACATTGCTACATACTGTTAGTTTTAAAAAAAACACATGACAATAAACATCCCACAGATGATGGCATTTTAATGACATTTCTATCAGGCAAACTCTTGTTTAGAAACACAGTTAATGAGGTTTATAAAATGGGCTACAAAATAGTTACTGGCAATGGTAAGGAGCTCCTACCTAATTTCCATGTGAAATTCATTTTCTAAAGACCCCCTTACAGGATATTTCACTGGCTTCTGAAGAGAAGACAGTGCTGATCTCCTAAGAATGGGCTCTATAGAATAATCACACACAGCATTTCAGAGCAACAACACAGAGCTATAGTTACACTTTTAAAAAATAGTTTACAAAAACAAATGCTGGATTTTATTCAATATTCATTGTTTTCTGAGTTGTTCCTACTGTTCACGTTTGTCACCACTAGAGGGACTTCTAGGAACAGGAAAAAAACTGGGGGGTGGGAGGCGGCCGCTGCAAATCTTGTGACCAAAGCAAAAAATAACTTCAGAACTAAATGTGTCTACAATTCACTTCAAATAACCCCGGCATTGAAGTCTGAACGGGCAGTGCCTTAAAACTCTGTGTTCTCAGGCAATGCATGCTTTTCTTTACACGGAGCTCCACAAATAGTGTATGATTAAAAAATGACATTTCAGATACTAGTTTATAGAACAAGTATATTTTTTAAATAAGGAATTTGCATCTTGAAGCTCAAGTATTTATTTGTAGTAACTATCAAAGATATTGGCTAGGTCAAGGAGTATTTAAGAAGACAGTGCACCAGACCTCTAAGGTCTCCTAGCAAGGCTATAGAACTATTTCCCAATTTTATGCTTCAGAGGCAGTTAATAAAACAAAAGAAAAAAATTATCCCAGCTGCAAACTCTGTCAATGATGCTATACCATATCCATTTTGGGTATTTAAAAACTTCCTTCTGTATAATCCCATTATGACCCATACTGTCACAACAAAATACAAGTTTAGTTAGCAATGCTTGTAGTAAAAATGTTAATTGCTATTATTTGTTTACTGGTACCATAGACAGAGCTTGGCTAAACATTGCACAGATATCACTGATAGCTCAAAACTTGAAATTAGGGGACATACAGAGAAATCCTATTAAAAGTTTAAATAAAATAGGAAATTCAAACTTTCTTCTGCCTTTTGAAATATCTATCAGTTGCTACTATTATCACATTTGAAAACAAATGGTCAAATTGTAAAAATCTTATATTGGCATTATATCATATACACCTGAAATTGGGAACTAACGACTCACATAATGTTATAGAGCTTTTAGGCCTCTGGCCCTTTGGTCTAAACGATGTGACTTAACCTACATTCTTATAAAGGGAATATCTCATTCACTCCATAAGTGAATACACAGGCTTTGCCTACTGTGAGCCTGAAGCGTAAAACCCTGGGCTCTCAGGTGGAATACATCAGTACTTCAAGCAAAGTATCTTTGAGAAAAATGACATAATTAGTCATCATCTTTTTCCTCCCACATTTAAAATATATGTATACAGTATTTTCTCTGACTAATTTAATGTCATAGTTCATGAATGCAAGCTCTAAGGCTCTTTGGATTTTTATGTGTGTTCGCCAGCTAGGGAGCATATTAAAAGTTGAAACTAAACCCTCAAAGGCTACTCCTTTTAAAAGTCTTTAGTTGTTATGGGAAGAAGGTCAGCATACAGTACATGAAAGGGCAAGTCCTTTTCTCATTAAAAATAAAGTCTCAAAGCAAATGAAAGTCCTTTCTTCCACGCTGCTGATGTTGCCACAAGAACTTCACAGCGGGGAATTTCCCAAACAAACAACGTGTAGAACACCATGTAGAACAACATGTAGAATACCACGTGACTGATTAATGTAAGGGACCACAGCACGGAGTTCATGCCACTGACAATGGTCAGTTGCATACCTGCCACACAGAGGGCTATAGTCTTTGGTAGCTGAGGAGAAAAGACAATTGAGGGAAGCTCCTACACTGCACTGCATTATGAAAGCACTGGGAAGATTTATGAATTAATGAGTGGAACACTTTTCAGAGGATGATGGTGGGAGAACTGTCAGCCTGGAGTGAGGAAGGCAGGCATGTGTGCAGTTGGAGAATGACAGGACATTTACAGCACTGTTATGGGGTCATCCTCTGCCACCAGGGCAGACATCAGAGAAAACAAAACTGGGCCGAGCTCTGATTTGCCATGGTATGGTTCTGGATTACAGAAATCTCCACAGTAAGATAGCTACTGAGTAAACCAGAGTTGTTACTTATGGTAGAAAGAAAAATTTCAGTTTTCACTGAAATGGAAAGTATTCTTTACTTACTGGAAGACCAAGGGGTCCTCTGTCACCCTTTTGACCTGGTTCACCCTTCAATCCTTTAACACCATTTAACCCTGGTTCACCCTAAATGCAAAAGCAAATGCCAATTGTGGTTGCTATTAGGGGTGTTTAAACTGTGAGAGAAGAGAGCCAGTCTCTGAAATCACTACATATCCCAGTCTTTGGTAACAGCAGAGTCAGGCTAGATCTGTCTTGCATCAGTTCAAGAGTTCATGAAAACATTTTTCTTTTTTTGGTAGCGGAAACCAAACTCAGGACCTTGTGCTTGCCAGGCAGGCATTATGATACTGACCTATATCCCCAGCCCTAATGAAAACATTTTAAGTGAATAAACTGACATGGAGAATAGAAAAATATTCTAGAAAACAAAGCTCCCCAGAAAGTGTGTTCCTTTCCATCAAAAGATTTATGGCTGGGTTCCTGAATTTTTGAGCTCCTTCTTAAGGAAATGACTGTTGTTGTTGTTATTGTATTTACATTGTTTTGATCAGGCAAGTCAAAGACAATCAGGATGAGGTGCCTCCTGAAAAACCCACTCTGCTGGAATGGAGAACTGGAATATGCAGGACAGTGTTACAGACAGATATTTTAAGCCTTTAAGCATTTTGCCCAGGGGAATGGGCTAACATGTAGCAGCTGATGTTTGAAGTGATGCCATTCAGCAAGTCCTCCCTCACCAACACTGCCAAGTCAGGGCTCTGCACGGACCAATCCATACAGTCGACAGAAAATTGTCCCTCCCAGAGGACAGTATGAAGATCAAAGGACCTGAGCACAGTTTTAGTTTCACTAACTGCTCATCTCCTTAATACAAAAATCAAGTCAGTATGAATTTAACTCCAGGTGACATTACAAAAGTTAGCTAAGTGATAAATTTTCTTGACTCACTCTTGCAAAAACCTAGAAACATTGTACAACCTTTTCCCATCAGGAACATGTTAGAGGCAGAGAAAGTTCTGACCCATATACTTTTCAATATTTAAGTATAGATGTTAATTTGTCAAGAAATTTTTGAAAGATTGGTGAAGATTTCAGATTGGGGGAGAGGTCATGCTCACACTGGCAGAGTGATTCCTAATGTAGGATGAGTTTATCCAATCTGCCTGATGTGGTTCTTGTTAACCACAGAGGGTCCAAGCCCCTTCTGCACCACAGTAGCATAGGAATGGATATCTTCCTCACCTCCCAGAGGAATCTTCTCACTGGGACCTTCTGGGAAACTGAGTAAGATTTATTCATGTTATCTATATATTCGAACCTTCAAAGGTGGCAAAACAATGAGAACCTTGGATGACAGTGAATTTTCAGGAGTTTTGTAAAAAGGGGTTTACCGTGCAGTCACAACAGGAGATCTAAATGTGTGACAGTTGCTAAGTGTGGTCCTGGGAACATCAGAGTCAAAGTCAGTGTGATTATATGGCCTCAGGCACCCAGTGTAAACTGGAGATCAAGGCTTTGCACTTTAGGCAAGTGGTCTTGAGATGATGAACAGGTAAGACAGCACCAATGGGCTGGGAGATTCTTTGGTGGGGAGCCATATATTGAAAGGAGTGGGCATTAAAGGAGAAGGTGAGATTAAAAACAGTGAAATCCACTAACAAAGATACCAAATTCTAGTCCCAGATCTGCCATTATGCAGCTGTATGCTTTGGGGCAAATGAGCTTCCCAGGCTTGTAGTTTATCAAGTGTAAAACCAAGGAACACCCATAGATCATCCAGGAGGTCTTCTCAATTATATCATTTTCTGAAGTCTGTGATTTAAATATGAACAGAATCATTTTATTTTATGCATCAACAAGATCTCAGATATCTTATTTAATGGTGATGGCACATCAGAATCACTCATGGAATTAAAAACAATCCTGGTGGCTTCATCTTTGGTCATTACCATCAGGCTAATGTTTGGTGACACCTTCAGATTCAAGAAGGTAAGAGTAGGAAGCATGGATTTAGTTTGAGGTGGGGAAAAAGGCACAGAGAGGTTAAATAACTATCAAGATCCTAAGAGGAAGTGGTCTCCTTTGAACCCAGGATGGTCCATGCCTTTAAGACTCTTACTCTAGTCTTAGTAGAAGGTAAGATATCCTAAGAAATAAAGAAGTACAGACTGCTCTCACCCTTGGACATTGCTGGCCTGACCCAGAAAAGGAAACTCAAGCCTACCTGATTGTAATCAAAACCTATTGCACTCTCTGAGCTGGGTGAGTTACCCCGACCTTATGCTGACTTCTAACAACACTGTCCCTCTCCCTCTTTTAAATGCATCAACTCACGGTGAGGAACCTTCAGGCATCCATGAACTTTTTCTCAAGGAGCCTTAAGGATGAGCTGTCTTGAAATTCAAAGCTTCAAGTCACAAGATGACAACAACAGCTGATAATTACAGAGTGTTTATCAACAACTGCACCAGAGATTTTGCTAAGTGTTTCAGAAATATACCTCTGATCATCACAACAACTCTGAGCTAAGTTCCTGGCCACATAAATGAAAAATCAGAGAGTGTCAGCATCTGCCCAAGGGGACAAAGCCTGTCAAAGGCAAAGCTGAGATCAGAACACAGGTCCTCATCACCTGCACTCCCTGGAAGGCGGAGCCTGTATTTCAGGGCTCATTTTACTCCTCTAGGATGCCCCCTCCAGGTTGACACATAGGTACAGACCTTTTCCCAGTGCAAGTTGCACTAATTCTGTCAGGCTAGGGCTTTTCTCTATCATTCATTCTTAGGCCCAAGTGTATGGAATGCAGGCAAATGATGGGATCTTCCCAGTAGAGTACACCTGGGACCAAAACCAAGAGGCTGGCTAGTGCGGCCACCCTGGTGCAGCAGTGCTATGCACAAGCAAGGTTTCAATTCATGACAATCAAATCTACAGCTGAGCCTACCCTGAGAATGTCATCAGTTGACTTCTGAATGGTTGGCCTGAGTATATCATAGCCAGTAATTTAGAAAATATACACAATGACCAAAAAGCAAAATAAGGAACAATTTAAGGGTGATCACTAAAATTTGTTGTAAGACATGTTGTACTGTGAGATTTGAACATCTAGATGCTTAAAGGCTTAAAAAGTATCATCATTATTTGACAAATAAAGACAGGACAGACATGCTTCTGATGCCCTTCCCCACAGTTACCACACAGTCAAGGGATTTGCTGGATTACCTTGGGTCCAGGAAGTCCATGAGGTCCCTGCAGATGTAAAACACAGCTTTTAATTAAGAATTAGCTTGCTGTTTTCCAGAAGAAATGAATTTTATATCAAGTAACAAAAGAGATGTAAGCCAAGAATCTTGTTGAGCCATAGCTAAGGGCGGGCCATGGGATGTTATTGACTACCTACCAAAGTTCCTTCCAGCTCTCGCCTTGCTCTGCAATAAGGAACTTGTTAATAGCAATTCTATCTGCTGAATACCAGTGAGGAGGAAAAAATCTGCTAGGGTGACATGGAAGAAAAATTAGGAAAGAAACTATTTTGAATTGGCATTGCTCTTCTCAAATTTTCGTTTTTAGCTGGTAGAATATTTGAGATACTCCATGGACTTATACAGAATAGAGATAGGACATAAAAGCCAGAAAATTGCCAAAGAGAAGTCCAACACCTTAAGTACGAGGGAAGAGGAGACCTTTCTGATTAACACCTTTAGTCCCAAGGCCCTGAAGAATATAAAGGAGGCAGGAAGAGAGAAGACCACAGCCACATGGGATCCTATAGCATTGTCTATTTAAGATCAAGGGGAGCCAAGTATTATTTAGGTTACATTTGGTTTTACAAAGATAAATTCTTTAAAGCCCTAAAAATTCTTCACCAATGGAAGTCATAATGTATACATGAATCAGTGTAAAAATGTCTTTCATGAAAATCTAAATATAGATACTATCGAATTAAGTGAACTGTATATTTCTTTAAAAATTGCAAGTGATTTAAATAAATATTTGGGGAGAAAAGTCATTTAACTAGCCAACACTGAAGTCATACAACAGCAGGAAAAATTTTGGTTAAGCTGTTCCTCAATATTTACTTAGATATGTCTACATTAGAATAATATTTTCCTTTTAGATAAACATTTTCATGAAGTGGCTGCTATGTTATCAGGTATTCTTAATTTATTTTAATAGCAATTTAAAATTCCTTTAAAATAATTAATTCTATTGTTTGAACACGATGCAGCATTTTCTAATTTAACCTTCTAACAAAGTGGAGGGTGTCTAAAAAAGCCATTTTAAACATTTCTAAATTCTTTATGACATTTCTAAATTCTTAATGAACTTGGCTTTAAGAAAATGAAAACCAAAAATGTCCAATAAATCCAAGAAGAAATGCTCAACATTGCTGGGTATTAAAGAAAGGCAAATTAAAACAAGACTGAGATTCCATCTTAGCCCAGAAAGAATGGCTATCACCAAGAAATAAAATAATAACAAATGCTAGAGAGGCTGTGAGTGGAAAAGGAATCCTTCTCCATTGTTGGTGGGAATGTAATCAGTACAACCACTGTGGAAATCAGTATGGAGTTTCCTCCAAAAACTAAAACTAGACACTCCACTTGACTTAGTCATTCCCCTTCTAGTTGTTTTCCCCAAAGAGTAAAGATATTGTACTACAGTGCTCCACGCACACTCATGTTTATAGCAGCACAGTTCATAATAGCAGAATCTTGGAAATGGCCTGTATGTCCATCCACAGATGAATGGATAGAGAAAATGTGATATTTATGCACAAAGGAGTACTACTCTGATATAAAGAAGGATGAACTTGAATCATTTGTAGGACAATGGATACACCTTGAAACTATAATGTTAAGTGAAATAAATCAAACATACAACCTTCAGTATTGCATGGTTTCTCTTATATGAGAAGCCCAAAGCATAGAGAGTCAGGTAAGAGATAATAGGAAGCAGGGAGAGAGCTCTTTCTCACATGGGAATGGGATCGAGAGATGGAGAGGAAGGGGGAGGGGCAGGAGATGGTGTGCGCTGCACAGGTACCAACTCCACACAAGGAGCGGAAGCATTATGTACTGCAAGCATGGACTAATAGAAAAACAAAGAAAACAAGATCAACTCTAGTTGTTTGGGGTTATGAAATAGTGGTGTGGATGACTGTGGCTTGGATCATTTCAACAATGCTGTCTTTAGAGCACAGGACAAGGGGAGGGTGAACACTACCTAACCTGTATTTTTGTGTCTTTGGGTTGCAGAGACACCTGACAGAAGCATATAGTCTTATAGACTGCCTCTCCTGCTCTGCCCTTGCCTCATCAAAGCGTTTGAAGCACTCTGCCTTCTACCTGCTAGTCTGGGTGTCCTTGTTGTTAGTCCAACACTGAGAAGGACACTTGTTTGGTGGCTTCCTTCCTTACTGGACCAAAGTCCTCTGAGGTCAGAGCTGTCTCCATTGATCACTGCAAGACACCTGTGGCCACACTGGGCCTGGCTCAGGAAATCATCACAAGTACCCAACCCACAGAAGGACAAGAGCCTTCAATCTACCATCTGTGGAAATAGACTTCATCTTTTATATTATTTATTTAGTGAACATTTCATTAAAGGGTCTCAAGCCTCAAAGATTCTTTGGTGGCCCTAGTTATTATTTTATTTGGTTGCTAAGAGACAGGAGCAATGAGTGGTTAAACTGATTTGCCAATGTTCATATTGTGAGGTTGGAGTACAGCTTGCCAGATCTGTCTGTCTTTCCTCAACTCTATCACAAAGCTCCTCTGTCTCCTGCACATGTGCTCAGGAAGTGCACAACGTCAGGTCCGTACATCTCAGAGCACCTCACATTTTCTGTCCATCCCCCAGAGAGCAGTGCAGAGTACATGCTGGCTCTTCATGAGGACGTGTTCATGCTTTGCCTGTGGTGTACTCATAAATCAATGAGCATGTTCAGGAGGGATGGGAAACTTACCATGGGGCCAGGTGGGCCGTGGGGACCTGGGGGGCCTGGTGGGCCTATGATCTGCGTATCCAAAAAACAAACATGGATTTGGTTACTTCATTAAGATAAGGTGGGTCAGCCTGGGTCTTGTGCTCAGCTCTGCTAAGGCCATTAACAGCTGCAGAGAAGGAAAGCCCTGCAGGAAGTGATGTTTGATTCTTTAGGTTTAGAGATTCCTTTATGAGAACACAATAGCTTAAAAATATAGTTGTACAAATGCCCAAATAAATCAAATTTACATTAAAAGGAAAAGAAGCAACTCACTACCAAGAAGGGCTATCATGCCACAATCACTGTGAAACTCAAATATTTCACTATGTGCAGACAAGGGAACTAGAAAAATAAAATAATATAAGTTGTATTTTTCACAAAACTCTATCCACAAGTGCTGTGGGGAAACCATTGACTTTTTTCTTCTTGGGATTTGACCGTCCTTTGAAAGACTGCCTCTAACTCAGACTGTTGAGACAGGCCATCTCTCCCTAGGCAAGGGCGCTTAGTGTTTCTTCTATAGCTGACAAAGTGAGCAGTCCCCTGTCTCCACCCCCAGTGAGCTATTTGGCACATGTGGATCTAGGGAATCAGAACTTTGCTCAGAGAGCTCAGCAGCTGTGCACATCCAGCCTGGGGACTTACGGAAGGACCTTGAGGGCCTGGTAATCCAGAGTCTCCCTTTTCTCCTTTCACACCATTGGCGCCCTATGAAGAACAAGTAGGAAGAGGTGAGTAGGTTAGTCAGCTCCAATGTGGAAGGGACAACTGAGTGTCACCCTCAAGCCCACCATTCTCTTGAAGTTTTGTAATATTATGCACATGATATATAAAAAGTGGACTTATCTTCTTGTGTCTTCGCTTATAATAGCAGTTACTAAAATATGCGGGATTATGGGTCATACATAAAATAAAATATAAAGTTGATAATAAACTAGATTCGACCTGATTAGATAAACTTAGCATTAAATATATTGTGTTATAAATGTTATATCTTTTATGGTGAAATAAATTTCACATTTCAAATAGCAAAGGTAAATCTTTTAAATTAGTTTTCATGGGCATTTATTTATACATTTTCTTTAAAAAAGATGTAGGGCAGGCAAGTTCACTACATTAAAAAAAAATAGTTTCTATATTTTCCCTGCAAAGTCTCAGTAAAAATTACGGGGAAACCATAAAAGTTCTGTCTGATAGTATCACGTACACAAGGAGAGTACCTTAAGAGTAACTTATTTTTAATTGTTCTATATTTTCTGACTTTTTTGGTTTATTTTATCATGATCAGTCAACCCCCTATTATGCGTACTAATATTATGCACATGATATATAATGTGACCAGCTGTATTTATTTTAGCATCTTCTAATGAAGACAATTTAGGAAAGCATGAAGATTTACTTTCTAATGCATTTACCTACATGTTTTTGCATTTCAGTTCCCCAGATGGAGTAACTAACCAATAATACTTCTAACTGTTTAAAATATAAATACTATAGGAATCATTGAGAGTTCAGTTAATAATTCTTCTCTGGTTTTACTTTGTCTTTAAAAGAACATATCCTAAGAAGTATGAACATACTGGTAATCCAGGAAGTCCAATTCCTCCTTTTTCACCTGGTGTACCTGGGTCTCCCGGGTCGCCCTTTGAGCCTTTGAGTCCCTAAAAAAATGACAAGGTTTGGCTGTAAGAAGCAAAGTGACACCTGACAGTCACATCTGGGCAAAGAGAATGCAGATCGATTTTGTCAACAGCTAAATCTAATGCTAAGATGACTCTGCTTTCATTTTTAGATAGGATTGTTTCTTACAAAAACCTGCACTGCATCAGTGCTGTTTTCCCATGTAAGGGAAGGGACTTAAGCTCCGTGAAGCCATTTAAATGTGGAAAACATGAACTTAGGTTTTGACATCATTTCTCCTGATTTCATATATTTTACTGGCAGCTAACTCCATCTTACCAGTCCTGAAAACAATCTGATGGTTCTTAATGTACCAGTACAGTGTACAATTGGAATGAGAACCTAGTGTTATAACAATGTTCTCCCATTTCTACCCACTTATTCTCCTTCTTCTTAACCACACACAGAATTTCAGCCATCAGTTTTCAATGGCCCAGGCTCCTGACAGATAAATCAGTTACTGTATACTAGTGCTACACAGTGCTTAAAAACACTTCAACTTTTCCACAGCATTCTTGTTTTGACATCTCTATGAGGTGATCCAGACTGCTATTTTTATTCTTTTCTTTTTTTTTTTTATAGTGAGGAAATAGATAAATGTGTGTTTGGAGTGTTAACAATCCTGAGTTGTCTAACATGAGGACTGACATTAACTTTTATTACTAATAAGTATTTTCATCCTAGGGATCTCAGTCAGCCTGCCCTTCAGAGAAGATGATCATGCCCATTATGGTACAGGGCCTCTAGGCTGCAGGAACTGGTCTCACTTAGGGACAGTAATACATCTCTTCCTGGGAACTGTTCCTGTCTTGAGCACCTAGTTCAGAATCATGCAGTGGGTGAGAGAGTGGGCTGGTGCCCGCATGGATGGATGAGTCTCACTGCTTAATCAGGTGCTCATGATGGAGACCGGCAATGCGGCCAACCCAAGGAACCAAAGCTTGTAGGAAAAAAATCCAACTGTTGTATATGTAAGGCCATGTACCATGTCATTATACATGTCAACTTATTTATAATAAAGATAGTGGGAGAGGTCGCACAGCCAGAGTTTTAAATTATAAGGTGATCTCTTGATGCAGCAAATCAGTTTTTTATTACATGTTTCTTTAGTGTGGCATATGACTTCAACTTACAACTCTGATATTAACAGTAAAGTTTCTCATAAACTTAATTTCATCTTGAGGAATGTATGTTCACTGGCTCTATCAAGAATCCCCCTGTAGCCAGGCATGGTGGCACAGGCCTATAATCCCAGCACTCTGGAAAGCTGAGACACAGGTGTAAGTTCAAACCCAGCCTGGGCAACTTAGGTCCTGTCTCAAAATAAAAAGTAAGGGCTGGGGTTGTAGCTCAGTGTGAAGGGTTCTGAATTCAATTCCCAGTGCCAGAACAAAAAAGGAACCACTTTGATTTTTTATAATGTCTGTGATTTTAGCCATTTCTTGTGTAAATAATGGAAGCTCAGAAAACATTAAACACCTTTCAATTAATTGCTTTTATTTGATTCTGAATGTTGTCCATATCCTGTTATGAAGTCTTAAAAGGAAGAAGTTGCCCAAAACACAGCACCTGTCCCCTAGCAGGCTAGGGGCTGTCTTTGTACAGCCAGAATTTCTAACGCCTGTTAAAAGGGAGTACGTGAGAGAGATAATATACAGCCTGCAAAGCCCAAGATATTTATTTTCAGGCTTCATAGAAAAGCACGTGAACCTCTGTTGGGGAGACCCCTATTGTATTCTGTAGAAGTCTAAGTGCCCCCTTGTTTCTGTCTTCTCAGAATCTAGGAAATTATGATCTCACTTGGGAAAGAAAACAGTGTCAAAAATACATATAAACAGTAACTTATTTCTCAGCAACTACGGTAACTGACTTCAATCATGAATCATTTGTACTCATCGACAAAAGTCAGGTTATTCTTCCCAAATCGGTGATGATGTTACAGATCTATTAAAAAGGTGTGAGGTGTCACTGGCAGAGTGGTGGGGGATCTGGAGAATAAAGCTTATCATTTATATTTTTACAAATAAAAACTAAAGTCTGATTTAAAACCAATTGCTTTGTCGAGTTCATGTGGCCTCTAGAGCAGATGGTGGAAAAGAAGAGGATATCATATCTCAATACCCACACATGACTTTTTGGCTTCAAACCTAGAATGAGAGTAGCATCAATCGTGATATTTTAAATAATGGTATATAGGCTTGAAAATTACCTGCTCTCCATCAGCTCCTGGCGTTCCTGGAGATCCTGGCTCGCCCTGTTAAAATGTAAACAGTAGCTTGCTTCCATTTATTAATGCTACCATAATACGCTAAAGAAAAAATGATGCTAATTGGTTAAACGTACAATTTGAGCTTTAGCAAATCGCCAAGAATACTTCTATAGGGCCTATTCTCACTCAGTGAACTGGGATCATCTTCCTTGACGGTTATGTATGATGAGACTTGTAAATAGCTAAAATTAATTCAGGGCTTTTGTTTTTTTCCTCTGTGTGAGATGCAGGCTAAAAAATGGTGAAAGAAAACAGATAAAAAGAATTTCATGGCTGATGATATCTTATAGGAATGCCAGTTGACTCGTTTGTTACTTTTTTCTCCATGAAATCTGTACAATTTTTCTTTTTAGTAAAAAGTAAACTAAGAATGAAATGCAAGGCCTTGGCAATTTATAACAATATTTTAACAGGCACAGTTTGAATAAATTCATAATAATTGTGAATGTACAATGTCCAGAAAAGCCTCACTGAAAGATATAATAAATCAGATATCTTAATCCACAAAAATTAGTTTTGATCAATTCCATTTCCTATACTATGCTAGGAATGGAAATAAAATTTATTGTGTCCATTATGATTTATTGAACTTTGACAAACTCTAAACATTTAAGCTTTTAAAAAACTAAAATGTTCCGTTAAACACAAATTTAAACAATATGCTAGAGATTATTCAAACAACACATATCTAGTCACCTTTCTGTTTTAAAAATGTCTGAACAAATTCCTTGAAAGGGAAGACATTTATTTTATATCAGTGAGCACTTGTGTGGGTCCCACTATATGTATGCCTAATTCCCACACTATAGAAAATTAAAAATAGTTGTAAATGTGAGAGAGTTCCAAGGGAGATGACTTTTAGTATATTTTCTAGAGCTGTATTTTCTAGAATAGTGTCTTGATGATATTATAAACACAATATTGAAATAGAGCTGATATAATATCTTTAAGAGCCGTAGGCTACAGTATGAAACTTAAGCTTCCCAATATTTAAGGAAGGCATGATCTTCTTGTTGTAAACAAATGAAATAAATGGGTGGGTGCTGTCTTCATTTCAGATTTCCTGCTCTTTGGGGTAGCAGTAAACATTATTTTGCTGCAGGCAGGTCTGCTGATGTTGGATGCACCTGGCTAGGCCCTCTCTTCATTCAGACTGAATACCTGCAAAGCTTCCAGCTTTAAAATGTGACCCACAATGCTTAAAAGACCAGCACAATTCACACATGCTCTAGTGTGCATCCTTCAGCCCTCAGTGTAGTTTGTGAGAGTTACCTGATGTGTAAGAAATCAAGTAATTGTTGTTTGACACAGGAGAGAGAAATGCCGGTTAAACAGGTGCCCATTCTGTCTGAGGTGGAGACCACAGAGGACATGTTGGAGCCTGGAGCTAGGTCTCATTTGCTGTCCCTTGTTCATAGCTGTGTCCCATCCAATGTATCCCAAACCTCTCAAGGTTGCCTCAGGGAATATGGAAAGGACTGTATACGCGAACACATAAGTTCAATTACAAGCGCACTGTCGGGTGGGCAGCAGAGTTAGAGGTAAGAGAGGGCCAGCCCTTCCTGCCAGCACCGTCTACACATTCAGCTGGCCCGTTACCTATGTCATTCAGTTTCACCCCAAAGTCACCCTGAACTCGAGGCTTCCCACGCGATCCATGCCCATGCTTGTACCCAAAGTTCTTCATTTGCATCTGAGCCTTTGCTTGCTTATCTCCCTCCCTGGGCTGAAAGCGCTTTGGTGAAACCCTCTATTGGTCCCCTTGCTAGATTTTGGCCCTCCTTAATGCAGAGGATCAAAAAAATTACCAAATAACTGAATTAATAAACAAATACTACTTGGGCAGTAGGTTTTAGTGATGTAACTTTTCAGCTAGCTGGTTCTTTTTGGCATCTTTGGGCTTCTATAGGTCCCAGAGCAATAGAGAAAATGTTTGAGGTGTCGTGTAAAGTGGGGGATGTGTTTTGCTTTCTTGATATTTGGTCAAGTGAGGTGGTGAAGCAGAGAACTTAGACCCTAATTAACTCTCCACAAAGGAGCCTGGAATAGATAAAGAACAGGGATCCAGGCGCACTTGTTCATCAGACATAAGGACTGTCTTAGGACTGAAGCATATTTTGTGTTAAATATCTTCTGGACTAGATGAGGGTACAGCAATAGAAAGTTAAAATCCCACACCTTCCATTAATGTTGCACATGAAATTTGTTTGCAGCTAGAATCTGTGTTCTAGATACTTCTTAAATAGACAAGGGTCTCAGGAAGATTGCATTTTATATTTCTTTAGAAGAAAAATAAATTTTTCTGAACACTAGATTTCTAAGCATCTAGAAAGAGGACAAAAGCTGTTGTGTGCATGTGTGCATGGGACAGTCTTAGCAAATAAACTGACTTACATGGCATAAACAAAAGATGAAGTTTTGAAATCATTTGAATCTTCTACAAGAATCCAATGATGAAAGTTATATTTCAACATGTGTAGCTCAGTTCTGCAAAGCCAGCATCCCTGGCCATATGTTAATTGATCAAGCATGGTTGAATGAGTAAACCTCAGTTTGGAAGGGTAAAGTGAAAACCATCCACAGAATTTATTTATAATCAAGTAATTCTAGGTTTCTACCACTGGTAGGTGGCATGTTTCATTACCTAAGACTTGAGTGGCAGAATGTCTGAACATAGATAATGAAAGAATGTGTTATAAAATAATACTCAAAAGCAATTCCTAAAATTGTCATTTTTGAATGTTTCAGGAATGAAACTTCCCTTGTTGTTTTTTATTACAAAAGAATTGGAAGGATCTTTCTGAGTGTCCTTCAATCCTCTTCTACCTAAAAACTGTCTTTTTTCAGACACTGCAGCTCATGTTTCTTTGCACTTATAATTTGTGTTGAACCTGTTTTTCTCTTGTTTAATAGTCTCTATGTGTTTGGTGTCCTTCCCTAAATTTAATTCTCATTTCTCTGCCTTCTTTGCTAGTCTTCCTTCCTAGTTTTTTCTCTCCCTTTAGAGTTTGTTTTCTTCATTCTCCTAAGCCCTATTGCTGATCTTGCTTCTCTAGCATTGTCTTGGGCAGAATTTTTAAAGACACAGATTATTTAACATGGGCTTCTCTACATTGTATGTGATGGCAGGGAAACAAGTAAACAAAGAATAACCTTTGGCCCTTGCAGTCCTTGAGGTCCAGGAGGCCCAGGAGGACCCTAAATTAAGAAAAGAAAGTTATAAGAAGCACCAAGTATATGTATTAAAGTTCATGCTTTACAGAATAAGCATACTACACACCTCCCGTATGTCTAATATAACCAGATATCTGCCATTACTGATGTGTCGAGGGGAAATATTTCACAGGCTATAGAATCATGAAAACTACATACTTATATGCTAAAATATCCATGCAACTTATGTCAAAATATCACTGAAGATGCTTCTGCACTGGTTCTACGAGAAAGTTTGTAATTGCTGCCAGAGCCATCATTCAGCTCTTGGGATGAGCCAGCTTCCTAATGTTTCCTGTGTTTCTAGACACACACCTAACCCCACCACCCTAGAGTCTTTGCTTTCCCAAATCCTAAAGAACAAAGCTGTATTATTACGAGAATGCCACGAACTTTTAAGGAAAATGGATAGTAACTTTTTTCTTGACTTATTCATGAAACTATTTTGATTCAGGTAGGGCAAATGTTGTAAAGGTTTATTAATATAAGGAAACATTTCATAGCAGATAAAATAATTGCACATTAGTACCATTTCAGCCTGCATGCATCAGCACAAATACAAAGTCACAACCCACAGAAATCATGCAGTAGGAGTTACCGTGACAGTTAAGGTGGTAATCCTCTGTTGGGAAAATGTATGGACAAAGATAGTTATCTATTTTGTCTGCCAAAATACAATCATACATTTCTGAAAGAAACTGACTCTTTGAATATTTTTTGTTAAGTCTTACAGTGAATTGAAAAGATGCTGAAGACATGTTTTCTATCTTTAATATAGTAAACATGTTTTAAAAATTACATGCTTTTAAAATTATCTCTGAATTTTTATTTGTCATTATTTTTAGACTTTTGTTTAAAATTATCTCTAGAATTTTATTTTTCTCTCTCCTTGATGGGTGAGAAAAATGACAAAAATTTTAATTTACATGGTCAAAAATTATGTAGTAAAGGTGTATGCACTAGAGGCTCATCAGTGTAATTATGAACTAAGAAATCTGCTATTGATGAAAGCTCTATTCTAGATGGCACTCTGATTACAGAAAACCAAACTATCCAACTGCATGTCTTTTCATCTTTTATCCTTTAGACTCACTTGCATTATAGTTAACTTTCCTTTTGTATGTGTGCTAAAACTGAATGAACTAACATTGAGGTAATCCAGTTTCCTAAAGTGCTAGGCTGTTTTAACCACAATGTACGCTCTTGAAGCATGATTCCTAATCCACGAATCATGTTTCTGCATTAATGCTTTCTAGTATAGAACTTGTATCAAAAGCTCTATAGGATCTGCCAAAACCTGTGGCTCCACACCAGAAAGGTTGTTTTCCACTAAGGAGCTAGTCAGAGAGAAACACTGGAGTCACACGTAAACTTGCTGACTTCAGCTCACCACGGTCCCTTGCAGCCCACTGCTCTGTGCCCGTTTCTGATTTATGCTGCTGTTGCTATTTTTACTGATGTTGCAAAATATACTCCTAACATTTTTCTGTGACTTCAAACACTTCAGTCTTTAGTGACAGGGTACTGTCATTCCTTAGAAAACAATGTTATATATATGCATGCAAATGAGTTTGTCTTCTATAACAAAATCAGACATGACCAATATATGTAGCTTCAGAGGAAACACAGTAGGAGAAAAAATATCAGTGCTTCTATGACAAAGGTACAAACTGGGGCAAATTTAAATACACATATATGAAGGTTTGAATGAAATAAGGAGACAGAATTTCATATTTGTGAGACAAAGCACCACTAACTTTATTCTTAAAGGAGTTATCTAGAGAAGGAACTGGATGATTCATGATATATAAGGTGTTTGAACTACATGGTAAATGTTTAAACTAAAAAATTATTATAGTATAAAAACATATTACCACAAATTTACTTTGCTTCAAAGATACTTATCCCATCATTCCTTTCACTTGCTGAAGCAGCTCTGGGAGTCCTCTTCTGTGTCTTTACCAGGTGTGATAAAAAATAATGTAGTGAACACCACTGCCCAGTGCCACCCAATGCATCCAGCGGAAAGGCAGGCTTGTGAGAACACAGTGTGTCCTCATCCACCTTATTCTAGCACTTTAGCGGTAGCACCGTGTGGGTTCTGGGTCTTCCCCAGAGTCAAAATGACCAGGCAAGATCAGTGCTTTACCTTAATTCAGGAGCAGCCATGACAGCGTAACTAACCAAAGGCACCCTGTGAAAGGGGACTTCATAGCTGCTTTAGAAAGCGGCAAGAATAATGGGGTGTGTTCAGAGTGAGGGAGTATTCTGAGGTGGATGAATAGTAACGTGTTTTTTAAATGTTCACCATATTTCTTGATCATATCTCATATAAAAGCTACTCCTTGGTTTCTAGGGTACAGATGAGCCATTCAAATAAGATTATTAGAATATTATAGCATAGAAATAATTCCTTTATCTTTACCTGCCAATTACACATCACATTTTTAACTAGAAAACAAAATCACAAAACCCTGTAAAGGCAAACAACTTTATAATTTGAACTCAGATTTTCAGTGGAAGTTCCATATGTGAGTTTGTTTTTCCAACTAAGATAACCCCAAACCGATTTGTGGTTTTTTTTTTTTTTGTTTGTTTGTTTTTCTGAGACAGGTTTCACTATGCAACTCAAGCTGGTCCTGACCTCATTTAGTAGCCCAAGTTGGCCTCAAACTCATGGTGATCCTCCTGCCTCAGCCTCCCAAGTGCTTGGATTATAGGCGTGTGCCACCACACCCAGCTTGATTTGTCTTTTTAAAAAATTTAAGGCCAATAATGTGTTTCACAGTAAGCTGCATAACAAAATAGTATTATTAATGGTAAGTGAACTAACCAGTGGGGTTTACAAAATTTCAATAAATAACTGTGTTTGTGGTAGCTGAAATCACACAGGATTTCCTCTAACTCATAAAGAACACAGGACAACAAGGTCAGGGAACTTCATAAACACACCGTGTGATTACATTTGGGCAGTACCAGTGAACAGATACACAAGGAAATCCTGAAGATACTGTGTTGCTTTGGACTTCCTGTATGTGGCTTCTCTAAATTAAAGCTACACAAACACAGCAGGGTTCGTTCTTGAACTCCAGTAATGATTGCAAAACCAGAATTTCTGGTAGTGATGAAGAAAGACCTAGTAGTCTCTGGTGACACAGATGTGAAGCGGGAGGCCTGAGCTGGAGCCACTGTACCCTGGGTGAAGCCTTGCAGGATGCCTAGTGATTTATTACCAGGGGTATGTCTATGAATTCCCTTAAAATCAAAGTTATTTTGTTATTTTCCACTGTTTTTTGTAATGATGCAAGTTTAACAATTACTCATGATTTATATGAAATAGCAGTTTTAGTTTAGATGGTTTAATGGCCTGAAATGGGACACTGAAATGTTTTGTTGTTTACTGTTGAAATTTAATTACTTTAAATAAATACTGTAGCTTAAAGCAATATTTATATAAACAACAATTTCATTTCTGTAGATCACTGTAGTTTAGTAGTTTAACAGCTTGGACAGAGAATAATAATTTGTAAAACACTAACAGGTATAGTACACGTTGATATGGGACATGCGGATGGGTGCAGGCCTGGGAAAATGGGCAGACCACCTTCAGAAGTTTGGAGTAGTACGGGGAGGGTGAACTCAGTAGGACTATAGCCGAGAGAAGCTCTCCTGCATTTTCCTGGGTGTTAGAAACAAAAGCAATGAGACAGGTTGGGTTCTGTACTTCACAATTTCCATTCAGGATGAAAATGACTTAAGGGCAGAGGACATAGCTCAGAGGCGCAGCACCTGTTTAGCAAGCACAAAGTCCTGAGTTTTATTCCCAGTACAAAAAAAATGTGACTTAACAAGTATATGGGTTTTGATTTTTACCATTATGTACAAATGAATGCGTGAGAATTACACATGCCAAGTTTGGAACACCAAACA
The DNA here is from genome assembly GCA_004027595.1 of Dinomys branickii. NCBI lineage: Eukaryota > Metazoa > Chordata > Mammalia > Rodentia > Dinomyidae > Dinomys > Dinomys branickii. Next base: position 217,102 of record PVLD010000371.1, on the reverse strand, counting down.
TCGCAGGGATACAGTAGACATAGCACTTCAACTGTATAAGGTAGAGTTTTATCACATAAGGTGAACATTGGGTTACAGAAGGCATGTGTATTATTCTTAATACTTTTTGTAGACTGAAATAGTTTATAAAATCACAATTTTCAATAGAGACAATGTAAATCTTTATCTTTTAAATACACTATTATAACTATAAATAGTACACTATCTAATTATCTAAGATTTGTTGGCAAACCTTTTTATAGGCGGTAGTAATGAAATGAACTCTAGAAAACTGTAAATATCTATCAGTGGTTAGAAAATAAAAATAAATGTCTTTTCTCTTTTCTCAATCTAATGGCTTCCTAGCTGAACTGATTTTATGAGGGACCTTTATCCGCTAGAGTACTATGTTAGGAAAACTGGTAAAGTTTTAAAGTGAAAAAAAATAAATGCAAGCTGTTTACAAGCACAGCATATGGTTGCCCTTACCACTCCATAAGGATAAAATACCCTTGGGTTGAGTGTAAGCAGGAAGTAGGTGAATGTGGTAGATATTGACTAGCATGTCATATAGCATTTGAGGGGTGAGAAAGAAATTGAAAGCATGTATCCTTCAAACAGCAGGCACTGGAGTTTTAAAAGACACAGTGCTTTTGGGCAAACCAGTGAAAAAGTGTTCAGGGGCCCCTAACAATAACCCTAATAATAATATATTCCATAGATGCTTAGAAAAGTATCTATTCTGTTGGCACCTTCATTTGCCAAATAAGATCAGTGAAGCACAGAGACAGTGACTCCTCTCAAATGACCCAGCTTGGTCTGGGTGTAGTAGAAGGAAGATTGGGATACAGATTTCTTTTTCAGACTAAAGAGAGGCCAAATGCCTGACTATGTTCAAAGAATGTTTTAAAAACTTTTGCACAATTTTACAGAAAATGGCCAGGAAGATTACAGCATTTCTTCAGAGACAAAGAAGTGGATGCTTCAAGGTGGATGCAGGAATTACTGCATCACTGAAACAGTTTAAGAGAAATGTACAACCCTGCTAATAAATCAAGTTTTAAACAGTGCCCCTACATTTTGCTATATAAAGGAGAACTTTGAAAACACACTAGGTACAGTAAACTTTGTGTTCTTTTGTCTCTCTCCATAGGCAGTACCACTTTGTAGAAAAAGTGAACAGGTTAGAAAAGTGGGTCTAGTATGTGATATTAACCCAGAGCGTACTGCTTATGTTTTAACTACTCAGGTTGAGGGACACGAATTCAAACTGTTGACTGAACCCCTCCTCTGAACCTCTCCCCAGGCAAGAAACACGCTTCTTTCTCTGCATTTTACCAGCAAAAAAATTGGGCTGAACTGAAGATGTATTTGTACAAACTGATAATAGATACATTAGTAATAAAAATGATAATTATAGCCAACGACCCACGGAAGTGTAGATCCACCACAGTTAGATCATATTAATGAAATCATGAGGATGGAAAAATAATTCAAACAAGCACATAACTGAGAGAAATATCTAGAACAACCAGTTTAGCTTTGAAGCTAAGAAATGATTGTACATAAAAAGTATACTCACTCATTTAACCCCTAACTGTTTAATGCATACCTACATGCCCAGGCAGTCTAACCATAATGTTTTCAGTCACCAAGAAACTTGCCATCTAGTAAGGAAAACTAAAATCCATTATGTGATTTGAGATCAAGTAAACATTTACCTACTGGGCCCTGACTATAATGTTAGAAACGATGGCAAGGAGGAAGCCATTGTGGCAGCAATTAGATTTTAGGATAATGTTTATATGACAAGAAAGGAAAAAGGAATTGGGTAAATCCAGCCTCCCAGAAAGATTTGTACAGATATGGTAAGAATGACTAAGCTAGGAAAAACTGTTGTAGAGAAATAAAACGTTCTGCACAAGGGTAGACTCATGGGGCCTTCAGTGCCAGCTGGAGGGATTCTGGCTGATAGAGTAGGCGACAGGGCTTCATTTCAGTTTCTGAGCAAATTAGCAGCTAAAGTAACGGCAGCTTACAGAAACCAGCCTTGGAGTGATGCATAGCTTGGACTACAAGGGCAGGAGCGCAAGAGGGAAGAGGAATTGGCCCAGGGTTACGGTGTTAGGAATGAAGAAAACAAAAAATGGCCCTCATCGGGAATGGAGAAAGGGTAGTATCAGAAACATTTGGAGTGAAATAGAACCCTCCAGTGAGAAGGAATGGAGGAAGCACTGGGAACAGTTTGAAATAGCTAAAGCTTCTACCCGAGAAACACAGAGACTGAGGCAACACTCACAGCGACTGGTTAATTAAGGAAAGGAAGCATTTGGTAGGTGGAGAGGGAACCAGCATACATGTAAGCACTGTGGAAGCCAACAGGCATGGCATATCTGTAATGAAATTACTGTTAGATGGCTGGAGGCCCCCACTCAGATTTGCTGCATGGACAAAAGAGCTGAGAACCAGGTGTGGAGATGCACAGAAGGAATGTTAGCACAGAGAACACCTCAGAGGCTTCTGGATACCAAAACTTTGCAGATGGACGGAGACGTTGGAAATACCAAACTAGAATGGCTCCATTAGAGGACAAAAATGGAAGAAATGGAAATATAAGCTCAGAGAGACCAAAAAGGGAAGAGTTTCAAAAGGAATTTGGCTTGGTACAAATGTCACCCAAAAGTCAAGCATGACGAGCACACTGGACTTTATGTAGGGGGTGGCACTGGCCTTTGTAAGGAGTTGCAAAGGAATGACAGGAGACTAGAATGCATGGAGGATGAGTAGCAAGCAACAGTGGTGGAGACAAGCCACAGAGCCTATTTTGTACTTACTGGAAGGAAAAGAACTAAATGGTAGCAGTAATGAGAAATACTTAGGGCAGAGTGTGCGCCAAGCTGTATTCAAAGTGAATGATAGAGATTTAGCTTCTGAACTGATGCTACTTCTGCCTTCATTTCACAGGGAGGAAAACCGAGTCACCCAGAGGTAAAATAACATGCCCCAGGTAACATACTGAATAAGCAAAAGAGCTGGAATTTGAACCCAAGAAACTCCCATTCCAGAATACAGGGCGCTTAGTTGCTTTACAGAGCTCCTTCTTCCAGAAAAGAGCCCAGACTAACACAATTTATACTTAATGAGGAACATCAGAAGGTAGTAAGGGAAGAAAAAGATTACAAACTGGGCACCATGATGCACGCCTGCAGTCCTCACTACTTGAGTGGCAGAGGCTGGAGGATCACCATTGGCCATTCCTGTGTCAGAAAGGGCTGGGGACATAGCTCAGTTATATGGCACTTTCCCAGTGTGTGTGAAACCCGGGGTTCAAGCCCCACTACTGGAAAAAAACAAAAAGCCCCAAACTAGCAAGTAAAGATTCCTGGGGCAGAGAGGGGGGTGGGCTCAGGAGGACAGGGAGCAGGTAGGCTCTGAGCAGTGACCTGCTTGCTGTGAGGTCAGAAGGGGACAGGAACTCAGACTGACGCATCACCTCAGTGCTCATCAGTGTCATCCTCAGCCTCCCTCAGGGTGGGGACAGCCACCTACCTGTAAGGCTTCGTGGAGGTTGCCGTTGTAGTCTATGATCTCTGTGGCTCCTGGATCACCTTTTTGCCCCGGTGGACCCTGCAATAAAAGCAAAGCAGGGGAAACTCGCAGCAGTTAGACTGGGACATCAGAGCCCGTGGTAGAAACAGGAGCAATGCACAGCTCTCTCTGCCCTTCACTTCCTTCCCAAGATCCAGCTGCACTTCCGAAAAGATAGTCAAGTTCAAGTTTTTCCCATTTCCCAAGGAGGGAAATCACTTCTGACTTCCTGTCTATGGTAGGTTAAATATAGGAAATACAATGTTTAAAAGCATGTAAGGTTTAATCTCTGAAACTATTTTCTGGAAATTATAAAGCATAGACTTATTTGTTATGTGTTACAAAGTCTAATGGGTTTACCTGTATTATTAAAGCAATGGGAAATGTCTCTACTCATTTAGGTCTCACTGATTGCTTCCTCATTCTTTAAGAAGATAGAGTAAGTTTCCATAGGGAATGGGTGACTTTCCCAGTGGGAATAGAATCTCATAAAATGAAAGCAAATAGGGAACAGAAAAGAGAACGCATGATATATTATGTAGATTTCTATAGACAACATAAATATATTCTAGACTTCTACTCTATTCATTATATCTGCTATATAACTTCCATTAGTCATGTCCTAATTCCCTGCCTTGTTTCTAAAGGCTCTAAACATATGGGCAATTGCTCTCTTTATAGTATAATTGTTTTAAGTGAAAAATGGGAAATTCTATTGGGTGAATGGCTGTGGTTTTGCTATTGCTCATTTAGCAAAGAGAAAGTGGAGATGGAGATTTTTTTACCCTTCTCGATAAAGCTTATTTTATGTGTTAGACTCCACATGCGCTAACCCTGGAGACTAAAAACGAGAAAAGGGGAAGGCATAGGAATAATTCCAACAGCCCTGTTCCAATGCTTTCTTACCTCAGGTAGCTCTCCAAAAGTTATGTGAATACTACTTCAAATCTGGGTTTGTAAGGGCTGAAAGTTTGGCCAGAAGGTACACTCACCCTCGGTCCCAGAGCTCCAGCATCCCCTTTGTCTCCACGATCACCCTTTCCCAGTGGGGAAAAAAAGAAAAAGAAAATATTTCAATGGGTAGTAGGGCCAAGGGTCTAGAAATCTCTTAAGCCTAAGAACGTATTTATAACATGCAGAAGCACTTTTAGCATGAACTTCTGAAGTGGAAAAACAACTACCACCACCATTGCATAGGCTTCTTTAAGACGTCACTTGCAGGAAATTACAGTCCCCTTTTCAGAGAAGAGGGTATCTGGGAACAGGAGTCCTGTCCACCTGTAACTCTCACTATGTGGGGTTTGCAAAAGCAAAGCCAGTGGTTTCCGCTTTCTAAGGTACCCAAAGTAAACTTTCACCTTCCAGGTTGAACCATGGCTTTGTACTTGCAGGGATTTAGGATGAAGGGAAAAAGGGCCAAGCAACTGTGTTTGTCCTCAAGGAAGAAGAGTCTGTATCATTGGGGTAGGAGAGGAAGGGAGAGCTCATTCTACAGAGAAGGAAGAGAGCGGTGCTCAGGCGAGGCCTCCCCGAGACGGTGAGAGCTGGGCGGGGTAGAGCTGTGGGTTTAGGACTCTGGCACTCAGTGCTGGGGTGGAGAGCAGCCTGCTGGGCCAGGGTGGCAGGGCGAAGTTCAGGGGCAGGGCAGCTTGCTCTCTTTTTTTAAGGCAGTATGAAAAATCTCTTAAGTTTTATTCATGATGTCATTACCCCACCTGTGGAGATATTAGGAATAACCTTTACAGAAGCCAGAATAGTCAAAGCTGTCAAAAGCCTCTGAAGTCTAAGTTGATAGTTTGGAGAAAAGATTTGTACTTATATAGAGTTTGTTGTTTTTTAAACCGGTTTAAATTTGCATAAATGGAATTTGAAGCATTTTTTTTCAGACTCTACATATTTCTATAAAATGAATAAAGATCAACAATGATAAAGAGGAAACAGGATTTTCCCAACCACATTATGCTAATAGACATGACTATAATAATCAAATTTGCTGTGGAGAATTAATTATCTTCGATGTCTGTTTTCTTCATCTTATACCCATTTTTATGTTACTAGCTAGTGCCATTTAGAAAACCCCACAATTTTCCTAGTAGTATGTAAGTTCTCACAGATAGGATAAAGGTACTAATTTCAGTTGGCAAAATATTAACCAAATAAAGGGAGCTGACTAACTGAAAAAGAAAGTGTAATTTGAATGTTTATCACAAAGATATTTTTTCCCAAAGAAGCTACTTTCATAAAACAGGGAAAGCAATCTCTCCTAAAGAATAGTCTGAAATATAAGAACACACAGAAACCTACGTGAGAAAACTGTTTTGTGATATTATCATAGAAAAAAGTTATTGCAGTCCCTGTGTAGAAGAGGTTAATCTAAAACAGGGTTTTCCTTGGAAAAGGCACAAAGCACAGATGTTGAAGGCCTCTGTCACATCCAAATGGTTACCAAGTTACTGACCTTTGACCCCTTTGGGCCTCTAGTTCCTGGTTCACCTTGTTTCCCCTATTATAGGAGAATAGGAAGATGACAAAGAGAAAACATCAGTGGAGATAAGGAAAAGGAATTAGTAGCGACTCAGAACAATGGAAACACTTTATTTTAACAGCCTCAAGATTTAGCTGTCTGTGATGTTGGGTAAGGGCACATATCGTCACTGTACTGTTAGCTCGTTCCCTGGTCTTCCCACCAGCCTGCATGCCTGGTTATTCTGACGCCTGCGCTCCCACCTGTAGTGGGGAGAGTTCGGTGAATGATTCTTATTAGTCTCAACCATCCTTGTCTACATAAATTGCATTTTCATCACAGAGTAAATCATTTCCCAGGTTTCAGGGAGGGGTTATTAAAATAAAGTGTGACCAGATTAGTCTGTAGGAAGGTTAGATGAATAAAGATTGAACAATTAAATCCTCAGCTCTAATATTTTCAAGGTGTAATATGCCATCATGTTGTCATAGAAACCAACATAGCACCCAGCACATTCTTCTTACTGGGGTTCAATACACAGCTAGTGATAAAGGGTTAATGTCATAGCACCTCCCCATGTACATTTGGATGTGTTATTGTGTTCATCAAAGTGAGCAGAAGGTACAAGGAAAATTTGAATTACAAACCCCCTTCCCTTTTTTGAGACAGGGTCTTCCTGTCTCATGCTGGCCTTCAACTTGCAGCAGTCCTCTTGCCTCTTGAGTGCTGGGATTACCCAAGTGTGCTGCCAAACCCAGCTGTAAAATCTCTTTTGAAATGGACTTGTAACTGTACACGTCAGTAAGTTATTGGAGCCTTGGGTTGTTGAGGAATTAGTCCATGTTCTAATGTAAAGTAAAAGACATGCTCTCAAACCAAAGGATGCGCTCTTTCGTGTGCAAATACTCACCTTTGGTCCAGGGGCTCCGTGTTCCCCTCGTTCACCTCTTCCTGGTGGCCCTGCCTCCCCACGTTCACCCTGGCATGGAGTACAGAACAGGTTAGTGCCGACTACCCATGCTGGGTCCTGCAGATGAACATATGAGTTGAATAAAACCAAGGCAAGCAGAAAGTCACTAGTTATTTACTATGTGCCTCACCCTATATTCATCCCTTAACATGAATGATCTCAGGAGTAATCAAAACCTTGCTCAGTGGTTAATTTCTGGTGCCACCCTGACTGGATTAGGAGGAGCTGGGAAAGGATTATTTCTAGGTGTGTCTGTAAAGGTGTCTCCAGAGGAGACTGTGGGCTGAGTGGCCAAGACGCACCCTCAGTGGGGAGGCTGGCACCCCTTTGGCTGGATGCTGGATGGAATGAAAGGGCAAAGAGCTGGCAGATTCTTGCTTGGTTTTGGCATTGAAACTCCAGATTCTTTAGCCTTTAGAGTCCAGGCCTTGTACCAGTGACCCCTGCATCCTTAGGCTTTGATCTTGTACTAAGAGTGTATTGTCAACTTCCCTGGTTCTGGAGCCTGAGGACTTGAACTGAGCCTGCATAATCATGCAAATCAATTACACTGAAACATCTCCATCCACCTGTCCGTCTGTTTGTCCATCCATCCGTGCATCCACCCTTCCTGCCCTCCCTCCTGTCCACCCATCTGTCCATCCTTCTGTCTCTCCATCCCTCCATCCTGTTGTTTCTGCCTGGAGAAGTCTGACCAGTACACAGATGCACAACGTTTGCGGTATCATCCCCATTTTATAAGTGAGGAAATGGTTTGGTGACACTTGTCACCACAGGTATACTGGTAAACAGAAGAACCTCTAAAGGGAATGGATGAGGGCCCTTGTTCTCTCTCAAGATGGGAATAAACATCTGTTTTCCTCTGCAGCCACTTTTAAGTATTAGAGCAAGAAGCCTGGCAAAGTGGTTAAACTCTAGGCTTTGTAATCGGCCACCCTAGAGTTTATTCTTGGCTCCACTAATTTATTGGTTCTGCATTTTGTAAGTTCTGTGAGTTCAGTTTACTCAGTGAAATAGAGAAAAGTACTGATTTCATAACTTATGCACATAATGCTCAGAGTGGTACACAACGTGCAGGTACACAGCTTTTAATAAATGCACAGCTCTGTGAAACTAAATTATGGTTGCTGTTCTCAAGGAGCCAGCAACACAACTAGATGGACAACAGCCCCATGAATGAAAGTTAAGGGCTAAGCAGTAACACTGGGCCATATGGGACAGAAAAGGAAGCTGCACTGGGTCTGAGTTTGGAGATGAGCTCCTGGGGCGGAGGGTTAGGGTGAACCCTGAAGGAGGGGAATCGTGACGCTGTCACCATTGCTGATGGCAGGAACAGTATAGAACACTTTCTAAAAATGTATTATCCGTGTTCTACAGATGAGGAAGCCAAAGCACAAAGAGGTTAAGTAGTTTGCCGAAAGCCACAAAGCTTTTAAAATGAGAGAGGTATAATTTAAAACTAGTTGTATATGTGTTTTCATATCGAAGTCTTGGGTGCATCTCTGATCATTTTTTGATGATAAATCCCTAGTTGGGGAACTGATGGATCCAATGGTGTGAACATTTTAAGATCTTGCCAAAGAGCCTCCCAAGAAGACAGCACCACATTTCACTCCTTAAGCATACTTTGGCTTCCCACCTGACAGGAGGAACTTGGGTGATCAAATAGGTGTGGAGTCTCATTGCGGATGGCAGCGTGATGGGGGAGAGGGCTGCTCTCCTCCTGGACCCATCTTGGGAAGGATAAAGAGGAGAGTTGGATCCTCCATGGGCAGCATGGGCCTCTGAGTCCCAAAGCCCTTCTCTGTGGTTCCGTGAGTGGGTCTGTGGGGGTCGGACAAGTTCTGGATGCTGATGGGAGGACAGAGGGAGGAGAACTCAGGAGGGTTCTCTGCAGCAGCCAAAGGATGTGAAGACAGAGAGGCCGGGATGGCTCGATGCAGGAGGTGGGAAAGATGCTTCAGCAGCTGAGGGCCTTTTTCCTCTCTCTTCCTCCTCCTCCTCCTCCTCTTCTTCTTGACCTCATGTGAGAATGAAGAACTCTCGGTATGGATGACTTTTATTTTGAAAATGTACAGTACTTGGTGTTTTATTTCCAAATATTTCATTTTCAGAATTGCAAAATAATTCCCAAACCAATCAATGCAAACTTAGTTTAGGGAAAAATTAAAATCTTAGAAAAAATGCCATCTTTACAGTTTATCACAGGAGGAATGGAGCCTGCAGATCTATACATAGAATCGCTTTTAATCACAGTGGTCCAGTTCTTTCTCTTTTCATGGTCTGGCCTGTTATCATTCATTCATTTACTACTTTTTCTCCTCCTACCCCTCTGCTGCTGCCCACACCAGAAGGCAGGCTGCTGTGGTTGCTTTTACTGCCCATTCTCAAATGCAGAGAAATACCTAGCAAAACATTTTTTTTCTGGACTTAATAAATAAACAGTATGGCTCAAAGTGTTCTAAAATTCTCTGACCGAAACGCTTTCTTCGGACAGCTATGGGTCCCAGCCAGGCACTGATGCAGGCACCTGTGACAGTAGTACAAACAACAGATGCTCCATGTTGTTACACGTCTTTCTTCACATGCTCACTCTTCCCTATGTTGCCGAGAAAAAGTACAGTCTCAGCTTGTTTTTGAGTTTGAAGTTAGTAGTACAAATCCAGACTGTCTACGCAACTGAAAAGCCATAATGTTGGGCAGAAAGAGATTTTTGAATAATTAAGACTTCTTTCTTGTGATACTGAATGTGATTAGGTAATTCAGCTGACAATGAACTTCAAAATATTGCTAATAAAATGAATTTCCTATCGAGATCCCTGCCTGTGAGGATACCAGACAGATACCTTAGTGCTTCCTTTCACTGGAGGCTGAGGGTGGTACTGGTCTGTGAAGTCATGCAGCATCGCTCATCACAGCAATTAATGTGGCTTGTATGGGTCTGCGCCTGCGTCTTTCTTTTTGGAACTGTCAAGCACTTTAGCTAACTGAAGAGAAGATGCTTAGCAATGAACTCCACTCTCTCCTACCCTGGTTTCTTCTGTTTTTCCTTGTATCACAGGAGAAACACCCCGGCATTTGCAGGAGGCTTGCACTGCGCAGCGTGTCACGCTCTTCCGTAAGGTTGGAGCCACAGAAAACCTGACAGTTCTCATAGCAACAGGGAATGTTTCTTTCTCTCTTTATTCCAGAAAGGTATTTCTTGGGTGAATCTCTTCAGGCTAAAATAGGCATCCTTCATCCTTTGTTAATAAGCCTGACAGTTTACAGGCAAAAAGAAATGTCTTAAGAAAACAACAATTTTGCATAATACCACTCTGTTAGTCCCCCCTCAGGCCATGCATAGTTTCCATTTACTAAGATTATAGTTATTTTCCTTTGACCAGTGGAAAGCAGGACCATCCCATCAAAACAGACCTCAAACATATTTCTTCAGCTCTTGGAAATCATCCCTGGCTTGTTTCTGGTGAATGCAGTACACTTTGAGGCAAAGACTGCTATGGAATAAAAATAAAAGAATGCAGTTCGATGTAATTTTGCCCCTCTGATTCACGGGCTTGTCGTGAGACAGTTCCACCAGCCAGGCTGCACCTTTTTATGTCTTCCTGGGTAGATAAAAAGAGAACTCTGGCCTGACATCTTTTTTCACATGGCAGCATGTGGTGGGCGCTTTTTGGGCCCTTTCTGGGGCTGCCAAGTAGAAGATCATACGAGATGGTTTTCATTACAGAACGTTTCTGCGGATGTCATTCAGGGCGGGTTCTCATGGAGCGAAGCCCTTGGGAATCTGTATGACATCTACACTTGCCTTTGAAGTTGAAGAAGTGACCAGAAGGGTGATAGTACTGGATTTATATCTAGCCTGATGTGGTTGACAGAGTGCAGGAGTTCGTAAGTTCTGTCTTCCTTGGCCTCTCCATGGGGCCAGGAGGGGAACAGCATTGGAACAGTTCAGGAAGACCCAGAGTACAACCGGAAGAGCGAATACATCCCTCCAACTTGGTGTCTCGCCTAAGGCTTTCTAGAATTAACTTGCTTTTCATCTATTTAACATGATGTTCCTTTTAGAGGGATTGTTAAAGGGTAGACCAGTTCTCTGCAAGGCAGAAATACTGGGTCACTTAAATAACAGTATCACCCTGCATTGCAACATGTAGGACAAAAATTTAAGAAAGGAAGGCAGGAAAAAAGATTGTACTTACTTTTGTCCCTGGTAACCCTGGTAAGCCGGGTTCCCCTTGAGGACCAATAAAACCTGGTTCTCCCTTTAAAAAGATGGGCAAACAAGGTCATTCTCCGGTGGACACAAAGTAGATAAAGCCAAACTCACCTCTCTCTATTGGGATCTTACTTTCTTGATTATATACAGTGTGCCCCCTGCCAAATGAAGCCATTTACTATAAAATTAATGAGAATTTGGCTTAATCAAGTGAAAACTCTTTCAGCCACATGAAAGTATGTGAGAAAGTAACCAGACAGATATCTGGATAGCTCTCTTTGTAAGACTGCTTCTTACCGTTTACTAGATTCAGCCCAGTTGTGGTGGGGTGGGGTGGGGTAGCGGCCTCAAAGACGAGCCTCAGTGCCCTCGTGTCACCCCTTCCCCGGAGTAGGAACCAGATTTCCCGCCCCATATCTAGTGAAGAGAATGTGGCAGAAGCCATGGGTCGTGACTCCCGAGTCTGGTGAAGTCGGGTGGCTCCCTTCTGGGCTCTCTTGCTCTTTCCCAGTTGGACCTCCTCCTGCTTTGGGGGCGCCAGCTGCTGCGTCACGAGCAGCCTTACGGTGTAGCCCACATGGCAGTGACACTAGAGGTATCGCACTGGACGCCTTCCCCATTCTCATCGTCTTCTGGTGGGAACACACGCTGGCTGACACTTCGTGCCACCTCATAAGGGATTCAGGGCCCCGGGCTCCTGGCTGTGCTGTACCTACATTTTCAGTGCTCAGAAATCATGAGATATTTACTGTCGGTTGTTTTTAGCCACTAAGTTTTGGGGTAAGATGGTAGGCAGAAATAGATAACTGGTTTATTGGCTATGGTCGTGGAAGAGAGTCCAGAATGTTCAGCATGAAATGGAATAATCTGTCCTTGTCAGATTCTGAAACCTCACCACCACTGCCTGGAGGAAACCCAGCTACAGTAGTGTAATAAAATGTATATTTGGTCTTGGTGCTCAGTTCTTGACACCAACCTCCTCAAACCCTTGTAATTCACTGAGTGGTAGGAGAGATAAGAGACATCCTTTGTTACTCAGGCCTGCCCCTTTCAACCACGCCTGAGTTTATGCAGACGAGGTGACTTCTGTTAGGGTTCTGGGTAGTTTCAGGATGGGACTTGGGAGCCAGAGGAACCAGCCCTATGATTGGGGTGGAACTTTCTACTCTACCTTCCAGTGTCCCTCAGGGAGGTCACCAGTGACAGTCACTGCCCCAGTCTTGCCCATGTAACAGTGCCTCCAGCAAACCCCTAACCAGCAGGGACAGGAGAGTTCCCAAGTTGGTGAACATATATGTTCCAGGAGGGTGGACTACTCCAGGTCCATGAGGACAGGGGCCGTCGGGCTGGGCACTCTTCCAGCCCTGTCCTTGTGTACTTCTGCATGTAGTTCTTTATTTTTAACCTTTATAATAAAGCTAATGGTAACTAAGGCACTGTAGTCAGGTCAGACAAAAGCAATTTGGGGTCAAAAAAACATATCTGGGGTCAAAAAATACCCATGCAAGTGTTCACATTCTCTTAAATGTCCACAAGTTTTTATTTTCAACTACATAAGCTCAAATGTGATGGTCTAATTACTTAAAAATCTAACAAATTTAAAGCAGAATCCATAGTGGCTCTATGTCCGTATTTCTTGTGTTTTTCGTACTTAGATTACTTCTGGAGCTGTTGTTAATGTTGCTTGGTACATTTCATTTTTGCTAAGGCAGCAGTATTTCAACCTCTGTTTTATGGTGCTTGGAGCTCAGCAGAAAGATACAGGAAAGATGTTTTATATGACATGTTAAAATGTCATCAGCTGTTCTCAGACAGGCGTACTTTAACAGTATGCTATACAAAACATTGAGTAATGGGTGGGGAACAAAAGATGTCATGGCCACAGCACATGTCATATTGATAAACAGCTCAGATGATTTATCTCTGACTTGGGTGCTCATGGTCCTGATGTAAGGGGAAAAGTAGGCTGGGGACTGATGCTTTAGGTTTATTGTTGGAAACTTTCTACAGCTGCCTGTCCTACCATCTTCAAAGCCTTCCACGTAATGGAAAGGCAAACCTGCAGACAATTTTGGGTGGATCTCTTACTACAGTTCTCAAATCTATTCAGAGAAAGCAATGATAACCATTCTGTTTTTAGTAAAACATGCTTAACTTATTATTTCAAAAGCACAATATAGAAGGAACATGTTTATTTACAAATAAAATGTTTCTTCTAATAAAATAAATAGTCCCTTTCTATACTCCCGAGAAATGCTGTATTAGGTCAGTATTAGACTTATTAATAATAAGGGTCAGGAAGTTTATTGCAAGTTAGTAGCTTGAAAGTTTATGGGTGAACAGGAACTGTTAGGTATCTTTAAGTAAAAATAGAATGATGTTTAGCAAGTTAGGTAGAAGCACTATTAAAGCGTACTAGTAAGAGAAAAGAGTAAGTGCTCTAGAAAACACATTTCTTATTTTGGTTAGTGCTTAGTTTGCAAAAAGGGGAAACATTCCATTACATAATTCACAAACAAAGCTTTAGCATCTCACTGGCCAGACAAAAGTTTTGCCTTCTTTTTATTTATAATAGAAAATATGTTAAATTCCCCTTAGAGTATAGAAAAATTTGACAGGGGCAAATAGAATGCATTGGACAGTCTCAACATTTTATCACTATGGATATTTGCTAATTTTAAAGGCTTTGAGTATGATTAGTTTTACCTGCCATTCCAAAAAAGCATCTACCATATCTATATGTTCTATCACATGTTTGATTTCAATTTATCAAAGGAGGAAGAGTCACCTACTTAACCTTAGGGTCACAGTTTTACAATGATTTGCTTTGAGGTCTCTCAGTCATGGTGGAAACATGATCTCCACCCTCTCTACCCCTTGACAGGATGCAAGGAGATGGTTATTTGTCTCTTTTCCTTCTTAGGCTTCAGAATCAGATGGGGTAAAGAGAGTAGCAACATAGTACCCATAATCCTCTGCTGCTTGGGCTGTTTCTCACCTCTCACTCTAGTTTATACCAGAGGTTCTCAAAGTGTGACTGGTCCATGGGACTCTGAGGGTCCCGAGCTATTTTAGGGAATCCTTAAGCTGAAAATATTTTTCATAATAACGGAAAGACATTATTTGTGTTTCTACACTCATTCCCCTCATGAGTACACAGAGCTATGAAATGGTTTGGTTTCACAGTCCACACTGCACCTAACCTTTAGGAAACCCCCACTTGTAGAGTTGGGATTAGAATCAAAGAATATCAACAATCATGTCTGCATAGCCTCCTGAAATAACCATCCCTGTCCCATTACTTATCTGTAGGAGGCTAGCGTTTCTTCAACTGCTTCAACCAAAGCAACAAAGTTGAAACAGGTTGAATGTAGACAGAAAAGAGAATCCAGTGTTCTTATTGTGAAAAACAAATTTGGTCTTGTCTTGGAAAATGCAGGTATTTTTCATAAAACATGTTATTTAATTTTATAATATTTCTCAGCTTTAAGTTCTACCACAGAAATATCTATAACCTACATAAGCAAAAGCTCTTCAATCAGAATTCTGAAGAGTGTAAAGCTTTTCTGAGACCCAGTGTTTTCAGGGTGTTGGTTCAAAAGTAGAGAATTGAGGAGAGGCCTGACTGCATGCTGAGGTCCTAAGGTGCCATATAGTGGAAGATTCTAGGTTCACCCAGAAGAGCTTGGTCAAGACTTATTATAAGATAGTGCAACCAAAGCACTTTGCACTCACCCAAGAATAATGTACATTGTAAATACTTATTATTTTCCCTTGTTTTACAGGTTCAAATATGTTATCTATCATGACTTTATCATTAGTAGCAGAAGTATTGCAACATCAGTATCCAAATTGGTAACTTACAAGGTGACTTCTTGTCATCTTCAAAAACAAATGCTATGTGTTCTTATTTGAGTGTGTCATCACTTTTTGAGACAATACCCACCTACCAGGGCATTTAAGATTGAAAACCTAAAAGAGGTTTAAAACACATCAGAACTATGTGAGAAAAGTAAGAGCTTTGCCAAGAGCAAGCTTTGTCCCTTCACAGAAGGGGAAGGAGAGGATGATCATTCCCATCAAATATGTGTATATAGGTGTCATCCTTTTAAAAAGTCCTGCTTCCAGCAAGGACTGACATACAGTTTAAAGCTTCCAGAATATCTTAAAATGTCTAAGGGAAATATAGCAACAACCTAAAATCATATAAAATACTGGCTTATGATATAAAACCTAAGTGGTAATTCTACTATACAAAGGTGATAAAAAAAACCAGTGAATTTTAAATTTAAAAATATATTATAGTAAAAGACACACTGACATGAATCTCCCTCAAAATATCCCCTCCACCTCCTGCTTCAAATGTATTTATCCTGTTGTCCTTGCCATTTTCTGAAGCAGTTTTGGAAGTCCTCCTGCCTGAGATGGGGTGAATACAATGGTGAATGCTGCTGCTGGTGGCATCCCACAGAAAGGCAGGCTCTCAGAGACATTATGCTGTGTCCCGCCCACCTCATTCTGGCTCTGCCTAAAGTTATGAGAAGGAGACATCAATCCAGCACATCAAGGTAGCAACAATAGCTCAACTAAAGACACCCAGGAAAGAGGACTCCAGAGCTGCTGCAGAAAGTGGTCAGAACCATGGGATAAGTGGGTTTAAAGTGAGTGGGAGGATTCTGAGGTGGGTCAATGGCAGAGTGTCTTTTACTGAAAGAAATGTTTAAAAAATATTCTAGAATTCATGGTGTTTTTGATCATACCTCATAGCTACAGTTGCTGTTACCGTGTAGAGGAAAGCACTGGTGAAGATGGGAGGGAAGCAACTGAAATGATTCAAAGATAAAACACTATTCAGAAATCATCTTTAGATCAGAATATGCAGGAGTGAGATTACATAAGTTTTCTGGGCAACAAACGAGATCTATGTTGTCCTATGTAATAATTCTCCAGCCATTTTACATATTTAATCTCTAATAAATGTGAAATAGAAGAATGATAAACTGAAAATTATTCCCTCATATTGATCTGAAGTATATCAGGTAGGGAGAACTACCACAGAGATCACAACTATGCTGGAATTAAACTCTGACATTATTTTTAATGAAGGGAAAAATAAACTGAGCTATTTTTCCTCATTTCTTATTTACTAGGGAATTGCTTGAATTAGAAAATCCAAAGTACAACTTCAGTGAGGCATTTCAGGAAAAACATTTGAATATAACACAGCGATCCTTTGATAAGGGAAGGTGCTGGCCACCTTCATCAGGGAAATGTGGATTTGAACAGCAAATGATAACAGAAATAGCTCTACCATTAAAATGAAAACAGTAGAACATGACAATGTCTAAAATTATTAATTGTTTAAGTTAATGATCTCTTATGCTTTGTTAAAGTGACAGAAATTCTCAAGAAAAATGGGGAGAGATTTTAAACATCTGACTGTCAAATGTACTAACTAGTGACAATGACTAGCATTGGATATGTGGGGCATCAATGTTTTCAGAGCTACTTTAATTTGTTTTTCTCTCATTTTATTACATAGTGTATACTTCTTTCCTTCTCTTGATCTCTGATTTGATAGCACTTTATGTTTTTGCCTTTGTTATCAGTGGGACCCTGTTGATGAGTCAGTTGGGATTCCTCTGGCTGGTGCTGCTGGTTGTACGGAGAAAGGCATGTGAGACTGAGGACAAAGAGCTGGCAGGGCAAGATGATGCCCAAGCAATGTCAGAGAGAAAAATAAAAAGAAAGGGGGAGTGGGAGTGGGGGAGGGGAGGGAGAGAGGAGAAGGGAGAGGAAATTTCATCCTAACATTTCCTCTTCCTCTCTCCATTACACTAACCTAACAATTAAACTCAGATTTGATGTTTCCTTGTTTTATTTTCACGGGTCCTAAAATATCCAAATAGATTTACTCTTGGGACAAAGAGGAAAGTGTGAATAATAGATCATCTAACTCTTAAAATAAGCACAGAACTATGATTTAACCAAGGCCTGGGGGAAAAATGCATACCACACTATTTACCAGAATCCTTAACACAACTCAACCTTTGAATCATTAGGACAGGGCTGGAGGTACAGCTCAGTGGGGTGAGCGCTTGCCGCTAAGCACTAAGGCCCTGAGTTCGATCCCCGGAATCATTAGGACATAATGGATAGCTTGCCCTGTTCTGCTATCCAAACCACATGCTAACCAGTGACCAAGGGGCTGTCAGGGAAATAGAAATCTCAGCTCTGCTGGTGTCACTGTGAAGTGGGCCTATCGCAGCCTCAAATTCCAAAATCAAGACTATTTTGGCTTCCTTTTCTGGTCTCATTTTAGATGGCACATCTGACTTCTTCCTAAGTCATTTTAGTGCGTTTTTAATCCTTTGGTTATTCATTATTTCATCATCAATATGTTAAAAAAGAAAACTAGGTCCAACTACGAAGACTGTAACACATTTATTGGTAGAGAAGATGATTACTAGAGCCTTGGGGACTAAATAGGGGCTGGGGGGGGGTAGGAGAAATGCTATTGACTCAGGTTAAAGCACAGTACAGGCCAGGTAGGCGACTGTTGAGAACAGCAGTAGGAAGCAAGCACATCTACAAACTGAACGGCTAATTTGAACAAAAGCTTTACTAGCGAGGTCCATAGCGATGCAGAACCAAGTCTACAAAAAGGACTGCAGCCGAAGTCAGAAGTGCCTCTTCCCCACCAACCGGGGAAGGCCCGAAGCTCTCACGTCAGTCTTTCTCACCATAGCGAACCATCTGGGCTGCTATGACCTTGATCTTATGGTATTAAACTCTGTGAGTGTAAGTCACAGTTACTAATGTATGCTATCATTGAAAACCTTCTGTTTTTGTACCCCAACATAGTTCTACTATTGATTTGGGTGTCAGTGTTAATGCGTCTTTCCTTTCCTAAGTTGATGATACATACACACAGAACTGAAGTAAACTAGAAGACAGCCATAGAAAAATGGCCTGACTCATTTTCTATAAGATAAAGGGAAGATACTCAGAGTTTTGACTTAAGCTTCAACTCATATACTATACTATTACTTTTTAAAAACCTAAATATACTATTGAAATAGTACCTTCAATTTTATGTCTTCTGGCCAAAAACTAAAGAAAATCAGCAGCAATGACAATAACTAATCACCACCCTACCCTTTCTGTTAAGCACTGAAGCTACAAATGCTTTACAGAAGGCAAGAAAACACTGGAAAAATTTCTTAAAAATTATGCTTGTTCTGAAACGACTACCAAGGTCTCGTTACATCTTAGTATTCCATAATGAAATATTGATTGCTCTTTCTTTAAACCCACATCTAATAAATAGCAAGAAAGGATTTCAGATGACCCCACTTGGTCTGGTCACTGGGACAGCTGACCTGGATGGTCTTTGGCAGTTTTACCTGAATGATACCCTTTAGGAAGGTGCGTAGAGCGCGTAAGTGCTCAGGTGGGATTATTAGGGAAAGAAGGAAGAGACAGCTTCATTCATACACAAATGGCTCACCAGGGCTTCCCGTATAAACTTCTAGAACATACCATCCGTTAAACACAAGGATAGCCAGAAAGTTCTAACTGATTAGCCTTAGCCCACAGAAAAATCTCTGGTTTTTTATGCCTTACCATTTATATTATTTTTATAGGTCATTATCAATTAAAGAAGTAAAAACTTTTTAACCTGTCTAAAAAAATCCTCTAACATACCAGCTTAAACTAAATCATCCTTTCCATGATATTTTTTACCCCCTCAGTTTTCATTGCCCAAAAAATAGCATGAGAGGGTTTGCAAAAAAATATGTGCTGTTTTGCCTGGGTGCTAACAGCATCACCAATAATTTTGATTAATGTGTCTTGACACTGAATGCATTAACCATACAATATTCTTCTTGCTTAGAGGCTAATTAGAATTCAAGTCTGCGTGATACCTGCTTTTGAGGATTATAGCAATAACATTTGTTGTAATAAGAACCTCTAGGCAGCCTGCTTTGGTAGTGACGGATTTATAAAATTATTAAGGAGGAAAAAAAAGAGAAAGTAGAGCCTGTCCTTAAAATACTTATTTCCCTTAAGGATCAAATTTGAGTATAAATTAAAACATCTTGGTGGCTTTGTTCAAAATGAAGTACAATAGCAGATTTCAAATTCAGAAAACATACATTTCTTTTTTTAACATACATTTCTGATTTTTAAAAAACAAGATTACATTATGAAAGATATTCATTATATTTACTGGGGATTTCATGATGGTTGCTAAAAGAATCTGATTTCTGGCTGTATGAGTTTCCTAACTGGGCTCTCAAATTACTCAACTTTTCAGATGGGGTTTATGCAAACAGGAAATAATTATAAGTAATAATAACCCAATGCTATCTTTTAAACTAGTATTTCTTTTTTTTTTCTTTTAGGGATTTATGTTCTATATTAATCCCAGAAGTTTTCCTCTGCTACTTTTAAAATGGGACTTTATATTTCTGAGGATGGACCCTCATCTCCAATAGCTGTAGAACATACCCTTCAGTTGGGTTACTGAGCGCTACACTTACTCCTAACAACACCAAAGTCAATTTCTACAAAGTTGGAGTCTGTAAGATCTCATGTCAAGGCTGATTTTATAGAGACACAGCATAATGAGTTAGTTACTATCTCAGATCATACCAGTCTTCAAATTCTAGATCTGAAAGTCAAATTTTCACTAATGTAGAAGCCAAAGTTAAAACATCAAGCTGTAAAAAATTTTGTGGCTACTTACGTGATTGTTCTGATTTGAGATAGGTTTTACTGTATTGTATCTCCCAGGCCTGTTCTATTTTTCTAATTTAATTTCTGGATGAGATAAATTAGTGGTGTGTGTTGAAAGGGGGGAAAATCACTGAAAAACAGTATTGGTGGGAAATGGTAAAAAGCAATATCGGAAAGTGCCCTTTGCTGGGCATCGCTGACTGGCAAACTTCCAGTACTGCGGCACAGGCCAAGTTTCCCTGTGAATAGTGGCAGGAAAGAGAGCTTCCTGTGCCAGTGTGACTTATCCTCTGTACACCGCGATCCTTTATCCCTCGTTCATGGAAAACACTTGGGTAATAGAAGGGGAAGTGGTGTGATCTCATGCTCAAGAAAAGATGGGGACCTTACCCTTAAGAAGGGCTAAGCAACGTCCTCACATTTTTTCAAAATAGGTATACAGCAAAAGCTTTAAAAACAAAAACTGGGAACCTAATCCTTTTATGTTATATCAGAAAGAGCTAGTTCTAATGATTTTTACCCATTAAAAATATTTGAAGACTCATTCACAAAACTAATTTTCTGAGCTCAAGTCTTATTGCAGAAGATCTATGTCTGCATGGTACATTGTACATAATTTAATTTTCCCAGTTGAACATCTTGACACTATATGAACCATGAATGCATGAAATAGGAATTCCAAATGCCTTCCACATGGCAAGTGGACTTTCCAATGTGTGTACAGGAAGCTTATGAGTGGTTTGAGATTAAGTTATGCCTGTTCTCAGTGACTTGTATTATGTATGCCCTTGATATTAGTTCTTTGCTCTGAGTGGGACCCCGAGGTGACAGATAGATGAGTCTGCGGTCTGTATTTAGGCACTGTGCTCATTTCCTGAGAGCTGTACAAGACATGTGGGTGCTCATTAAGTTTCCAACCATTCCCCGAGAGCAACAGGTGGCGAATCCAAGCTCCTCTGGTATGTCATGGCTGGTTTCCTCAACGTCTCAGCAATAGTGAATGGTGTTTGCAAACTCTCTGCAGCCCCAGCTGATAAGAAGGAGATGAATAGCAACAGGAAGTATTTCCAAAGCATAAATAAACACACAAGTCTAGGAGGATTAGAACTAATGTTCTTGCTGCTACATATTCTGTATCCACACTGTCAATCCATCCTTTAAATTCTGCTCTTCACTCAGACTATGAAATCCTGGTTAACTATCCTATGGTTGGTAAATAGCAGAAGTAAGGTAAATTAAAGAAATAAGAAAATTCTAAGTTAATGAAGCTATAGCATGAAATTTCAAACTTTTAGCTCTACAGACATCCAGTGAATACTAATAATCATAATGTGTCTTTAAATTGGTTCCTTTTCAAATTATTTACCTATGCCCAGAGCTTACTACACTATAAGGAAAGCATATTTCTTATTTGAATTAAGTGACATGACAAAACTTGTCAAACCAAAATAGAACCTACGATTTAAATGAAATACTAGATCACTACTCAATAGTGCTTCATACTCCTATGGAACAATACCACTAGGGAGTAGAGAAGGTTTTTTGTCAGTTAATATCGTCTTTTCACTACACTCATTAGGTACAGATAAAGAAAATATGAGAGCTACATGACCACTATAAAGCATGTCCAGGGATTCCTTATAACTGCAAGAACACAAGCACTCATGGGAGGTAGGAAATCAGCAACCCTCCCAACCTGAAGAAGTTCAAAACATTCAGACGAGCCACAGAGGACTGGGGAAATG
The DNA here is from genome assembly GCA_004027595.1 of Dinomys branickii. NCBI lineage: Eukaryota > Metazoa > Chordata > Mammalia > Rodentia > Dinomyidae > Dinomys > Dinomys branickii. The sequence continues at coordinate 195,395 of PVLD010000371.1, read as the reverse complement.
CCAAGGTCCCAGTGGGATATTGTGCATGGAGGAAATATGAACTTAAAACATGACAATGATAACAAGTCATAGTCAAAACCATATAGTGCTTTGGAGGGAAAAAAATGAATTCTTTTGTACTCCTGTTCTCTCTCTCATATGGAAAGTGCTTGAGCTCAGGAGCCAGGAGCTGCAAAGCCTTGAGTCTCCCATGGCTGCGTGTGCACTAGCAGGGGCTGCTAACCCTGAGTGCTTGTAGCCGAGGCTGGGTCCCAACCCTTCCAAATGCCTAGCTGTTAAAATGCCTTTCTGCTGATTTATAATGACACTAGGTTCTTTTTAATTACTCTTGAATTCATTCAAAAAATTTATGATCTCATTATTTATAAAAAGTTGTCATTTTTAATATGTGGAAATTGCTAATGCACTGCCATAAATTAACATTGCAATATGAAATCTCATATTAATTTATGGAGTTATTCTGGCTCTATATCACATGATAAGGAAGTGCCTTTGACTCCTTAGCAAATGGGTGTCATACGGGGCACTTTCCACTGGAGAAGCCAAAGACTAAAAATATATGAAAAGGACGTATCTGAAATTTCTTGATACCACTCTGAAATATCAAACCAAAATCTCTTGAGGGCTCACCTGGAGGACATAGTTTTCATGTTTATATCAAATGTACTTATAAAATATTATATATAACACCATAAGATCTCTGCAAACTCAATTCAGTGGTACCTTGGTTCACAAATGCAATTCTTTACACAATTGTGGTTGCAACCGAATTGCAGGCATGTGTACACTGTAATTTAATACTTCTAAAATTACTTAACATGTCCCAAGCAGAAAGTTCATAAAATAATAGACAGACCCCTCACACTGAAAGTAGGAATATTAATTTCAGATTGGATCAGTGTGCACCAGAGGTTGATTTAAAACTTTGTATGATTAGAACAATGTCAGGAAAAAATGTATTATGTTACCCTATCAAATAGTTCTGGAATATACATTTTTATTTTAAATAAGGAGTTGATTTTAAGTGAATAACTAGAGCTAAAGCAGCAGAATTTTAAGTCTTGTTAGTTGCTGTGTAAACATTTTAAACATGTTCTTAACAATTTTAGGTGGTTCAAAAACATTTAAAAATGTTTTAGAACTAAGAGTTAAGAAATTATTTCAAAAGATGCATAGAAATATTATGAGGACAGTACATGGGTTGAATCAAAACACTTTAGCAGTGGTTTTCACTCTACAGTGAGAATTACTGACAGGAAGAAGCAGCGCAGATATTTTGGAAGGATTGTTATAATGGGTGAATCACAAAAACACCTACCTAAATGTTTGATTTGTAAGAACGTTAAGGCTAATTCTGGTCAAAATCTGGTAGGGTCTTAAGAATAAAATTAAAATATGAAGGTAAAGAAGCAGTATAGACTTTAAAATTTTGAATAATTTCAAGTGAAGTGGCATTTACATTTATTTAAGGGGCATAATAGGTTAAGAGAAATGTACAGTTAGGTAGCAATGGGAAACTGTGAATAACTGTGCTGAATTTTAAATTAAAAAATTAATTTGTTGAGATGGCTGGAGAGTATTTAAAAAATACTGTTTTCATTTTTTCCCTATTTCCTTCCAAGGTGGGTGACTCTCACAGTTGCAAATCTATGAAGCCAAGACTCAGTGTAGTATTTACCTTGATTCCCGGAAGTCCAGGAAGCCCAGGAAGCCCTGGTTCACCCTACACAGGAAAATCACACAGCATTATAGAAGGATACCCACTTAGTCACAGTCTCTGGAGAAAAACATGGAAAAGCTTCCTGGCTGAATTCTTTCCCCATATATAAATATATACAAAAACTGCATATCCTCCAGAAGTTGAATGAGATTATGCAGTTCAGTCAACTCTTGATTCAGTGACTGGTTGACTGCTTTGCAGATATTTCAAGATCTTTCCTCTTCCTGCCACTCACTGCTTATTGGCACATCTATAACAGGGTAAGAAAGAGGAGTAAAAGGAGAAGAAGTGCCTTTATTATATTTCTTCTTTGCTAAATGATTTGCCAGAGCTATTTGCAGAAATAAGGGTTTTTCATGCACTTCTCCAGTCTGCTCTCACCTCAGATAATCAAGAGTTGGCTGTATGAACAGATGGTCACATCAAGACAATACACATTAAAAGTACTGCTCACTTAAAAGGCTAGTGAGATTTCCTTTCCATTCCTGAGTGATGAGAAGATAAGTAAATGGTGAAGATTATACTTAACTTCCAGCCTGTGTTCTGACAATTGTTGAGTCGGGGCAACGTGCTTAGCAGCTCAGGGCTAATGGTACCATGCAGCTGTTCCCAAATACAGGTCTGAGATTAAGTGGTGCATACTGAGGAGCACACTGGAGTCAGGCTAACCCTTCTCATTTTCACAGAATCGTCTACATTATTTTAAGCACAAAGTGTAGGGATGAGAGGTTACATTGCTTAGAAAATCTCCTGAATTCCACTGAAGCAGTATAAAGGAATTGCAGGACAAATGAAAATCTGTCCCGGGCTGGCCAATGCTATATTTGTAGAAATAATGCTTTAAAGGTTACAGGATCACACCACTTTGTAACGGTCAGCAAGTGGATGACAACCACACTGGAGATAGGAATAGTGGTAAAGCAGAAGGTAACTCTTTCATGCTTTAAAAATCCCCATTCTATTTTCCACCTTTAATATTACTTTCAAATGATGAAGATATTATCACAAAATGATTTTGGATAATAGTTTATTAAGCCCTATGATTAGACAAAAAGGGGAAAAATGACTTTCTTGATGGTTTAGAATTTAGACTAAAGGTACTTCAGGAATGCAAAAGAAAAAATATTCTGTTCAAAACTATGCAAGTGAAAGTTTGCAGTGGGAATAAGAGTATAATGTGGTTAAACCAGAGAAGAAAGGATAATTGTTCAGAATTCATATTCCATTCAAAGACTACTTGTGCAAGTAGATTAAATTTTACACAATTACACTATAACAGATTTAATTTCCCTTTTTCTTTCCCTTTCACCACTTAATCCATAAATTTAACAGGACACAGTAGAAAGATATTCTAAAATATTACACTAAAAGTTCTCTATTTCTTTAAAAAAGTACAAGGTCACTGAAGACAACAAATTGCAGTGGAGTATACAACCAGTAAAACTGTGTATTGTTTTAGAACAATCCATCACTCACTGTAGAGACATGTACTCTGAAACATATGTAGAAACAACATAGATTATACCACTATTTTTCAATAAGAATTCTCATCATTTCTTTCTCTCCTAGTCAGACTAAAAGAATTATTTAAAGAAGACTTTATATGCATGTGTATCATGGGTATGTAATCAAGTATTTTTACAATGAAAGAAATGTGTAAGACAATATGGAATATTTTATCATGTAGGCTAAAATACAGAGGCCTTGACATTTAACCTTTCTTTACATCATGTGTGTATGTATGTTTGTGTGATAGGTCATAAATGTATTGCTTGGTGAAAAAACTTTTCAGAAATTCATATTACATAATCTCAAATGTGTATAAATGCAACTTTTTCAAATTCATATTTCCTTCATGTACTAGATGATACAATGAAAGATTATAATATATTTAATGTTACCCTTTATAGAACATATGTTATCATTTTTAGGAAGACATTTCTTCCCATGTAATTCTTTCTTTTATCTTTCAGCTTAGGGACAGCCTTTCTGTTAACCTCTGCATGTCCTCTACACCTTGCCACAGGAGCTTCTGGGAGCTGGGTTCTTATGCATGTACAGCCTGTGCGAAACAGCTGGGTCATAATTAAGAGCTAGCTTGTTGGACTATGCAAAGAAGACTTGTCCAAGAGACTCAACTTTACAGAATCTATGACACTGTTGGTTTGTTTTGCTCCCTTTTATTCTTCACTTTCTCTTGGGAGAGACCCTCATAATATTAGGACTGTGTTTCACTACATGTCCCTGTTGTAAGAACTCAGACTCCTAGAGAGAGTTTAATGAAGAGGCTGTCTTTAGATAGATATGAAGTAATTTTACTTCTTTAAAACTAAGATATATACTTTAAAGGATGTGTTACAACACCTAACACCTCTAGAAAGAGGCCGGTGGTGAGGTTCTTCTATGATAAACATCAACATTAACCGATTTTACTGCTTTAGAAACAAAATATACACTTTAAAAAGACATAAAGAAGTCAGCAGGCTGGGCACAGCGGCACACAGGAGGCTGAGACAGGATTGCTGTCAGTTCCAGGCCAACCTGGGCTACACAGCGAGTCCAAGGCAACTTGAACTACGTAGTGGGAGCCTGCCTCAAAAAGAAGAAGAGGAAGAAGAAGGAGAAGGAGAAGGAGAAGGAGGAGAAGGAGGGTGGGGGAGGAGGAGGAAAAGAGAGTCAGGAAATAAAGAGCTATGTGGTGAAGCACAGTGCCTGTCTGATGAATCTACACATCCCTCCATAGCCCATACGAACACTCCACCTCACCTACCAATTATACACTCTACTGTGGAAGCTATACAAGAAAAAGTCCAGTGAGATCATCCCTACATTCGGAATATCATCTCTAGATATCAAATCTTCACCCTGGACAGGGCACAATCACTGGGTGTGTGCTGTGCCAAGGTCATACGAACCTTGCTGGAGCTGTCCCTAGAGGAGTAGTTTAAGTACCCTGAACCCTCAGCACAGTTCTGCATGACAAAAAAATGCGAGGGCAGTGCTCAGATCAGCTCTACTCTGTTCAGTGTGTCATTTTTCTCACTGAAGTAAGCAACAAGCAAGGACATCCTTTACTTCCAAGCCAGTGTTGGAGTGTGCAGCATTACCGAAACCAGCAGTACACAGAGGAAGTTGTACGACTGTGGGAAAGTGAGACCGCATCGAAGGGTAGAATCTGGCCTCCATGTTAACGAGAAAGATGTTGCTCATTTCAGGGCATCTATTAACCTAATGGGTTGTAAGTTTTTAAGTGAATCGACTCTCTTCTTTCAGTGTAATCTAAAACTGATTTTTTAAAATAAAATACAAAGGAAATCTAATGTTACTCTGAGTAAAGCTATGCTACAAACTTCCACAATGAATCCAAATTGTATTTCTAAAGAATCACAGTAAAGCAATGTTAATTTATTAAGCAACTGAAGATCATTTTGTTTCTTCCACTCTGAAAAGAGTGGGACTGAAGATTATTGCAGAATTGTTTTGGTTTATGTCTTAGAGACATAATCTCATGGATTTCTTCCTTTATAGCAAATCATAGGTTTGGAGAGCAAGTTCAACATAGCCTTTAATTTTTAAAGGCCAAGTACTTGACATTATATCGTCTGAGATTAGTTGTCTTTTCAAAGCAAACCAGATCATGGACTTCTAACTTAAAACTTCTCAGGAAAAAAAAAATGAGAAAAATATTAGTAATTAAATAGTAAAATTTTCAGAGTTCTTGGCTTTTGGGAAAATCGCAGCTTTACCTGGATGAACCATTTACTCTAGATTCTTAGTTGCAAGAGAAAAATCTGTCTTGACGTTGGAGAAATATCAGAATAGGAAAGACTTCCTCAAAAATTATTTCCATACTCAGAATGTAAAACAAAGCTTCCTCAGTGACTTCAAGATTGCTTAAGACGTGATTTTGTTGTTGGCTGTTCCTCTCCTTCCTTTTTTGCTAATGTGGTACATTTTTATCTTTCTATTCATATTTTTACCTACAACATCAGCTAACTGCTGGCCAAAGGCAGAGTCATGATCTTAAGAGAGATTTAAGTTAACGTGGAATTCACATTTTCTTGTGAGCTACTGTGCATCTGTTATCTGAAACCTGACTGCACTGGGAGCAGATGATAAACTGCGACACTTGTTTCCTGCCTCCGACTTGAATGAGCGTATGGATCTACACATATTCACTGCAGTAGTCTAATGTGCTGGTGAAATGAAGAAACTTAATGTAGCCATGGCGTGGTTAGTTAAATTGGTATGGCTCGTGTTTTAAAGTTTAGTTTATTAACACATTTAGTAAATATAACATAATACTCATGGCACAGGTAGAGTCATATAGAAATTATCAAGAAAAAAGTATTTGTGATAAAAGAAAAGGAATGTAGTTTTTTTTTAAAAAAACTATTTATCACTCTCTATTGAGACCAGAGAGTAGATGCTCATTTCTTCTCATGAAAGATAGAAGAAACATGCAGGTTACCTTTGAGCACACAGGGTAAGTTGCTGGCCTTGTAACCCAGCTGACCTGTGTTAGGTCAAACAGCAGAGTACATGCAGACTTCGGCTCATAAAGCATCCTTTTACATGGAGAGAGTTTCTGTCCATATTTTGCTATGGTCACAATTGAGACCTTTAATAATTAATGCAAAATAGCCAATAACACTCTGTATGTAAAACATGAAAACTATATCACTTTGCAATAACCATTGTTATACTATATGGTGGATTTTAGATGTAAAGTGGTAAATGTGATACAGTACAAAGAACACACAGGGTAGAGGTGTTACCTTTTGCCCTGGGCGGCCAGATTCTCCGGGTTCTCCCTGGCCAAAGAAAACCAAAGATGAGAAGGCAGTCTTGCCTTAGGCCCCCGTGAGCTTTCAGAGATCACCCAACCTCCTTGATCCCATGTGTTTTATTCTCTTCTTCTTCATCTCACTGGACAGAGGGACATTTTATGAATACACCTATAGCTCACATACAAATCCACATTTCCATAAAAGCAAGCCCAAAGGGAAGAGAAGGCCCACCTTCTTATTTAAAACCCACAGGCTGCTGCCAAGGGTATGGTTAGCAGCCAATTATGATAGGAGGGTAGGAATAGAGTGATAGCCAGGAATACTGGGAAAAGTGAAGAGAAAGAAGAGGCTTAGAAATTCAAAATTGTGTCCCCTATGTACAAACACTTGCATGGTTATTACCTTGATTCCTGCAGCAGATGATCCAGGGTCACCCTAAAATAAAAACCCACGAGAGATTATTCCATTATCAAGTATGGGAATAGAAAGCATCACCCTGCCCCAGAGAGCCATTAACCACAAGGTACCTCAAAGGGATGCAATACCTAATGGCCGAAATTTGCTTTGTAAGACTTTGCCCCATATGTCAGCTGTTAAGATGACAATGACTTAGAAGATAAACAATGTACTTCTATAAACATGGGTTTACTTTGAATGTTAAATACATCAGGACTACACTACTTAAAATAAACATAAATACTGTATATCAATCTCTTCTTTTTCTGAAAAAAGTACTCTGGAGCAATAAATTATAATTTAGGGATCTGCAACTTTTGGTCTTCTCTCTTTGTGGAATTTGCTAATACTGGTCATCATTTTCAGGGAGTCCCTTGACCCTTTTGGTCTTCAGAAAACCAGGGTTCACCTGCTGAAGTCAAGGGTTTATAATGCAGAGCTGGAAAGAGCAGACGGGTTTGTTTTCCTCATGAAGTGCTGTCACCGTGGCGGCCCACATGCCTTTTCCAGCTTTACACTTAGTTCATTGGAACTCAGTCACCGGGAAGTTAAGGATGATGGATGGTGTCGGGGTGACAGGGACAGATGTAAACTCTAGGACTGTCTTGGGACGGAATCTGCTTTTTTCCAAAGGCATTGCATTCCATGCAGATTTCATAGAGTGAGTCTACCTCTAAAGCAAGTACCTTATAAATCAGCAGACAGACTGGTAGGGAAGGAATACAGAGGAGTGGGGAATGCTGCTGATTTCTGAAAAGAAGCCAGCAAAGGGCCTGGACTTGCAAGCTCCTTCTAGGCCTCTCTGTCCCATGAACATGATCAAAAGAAAACTTATGTCATCTGAGACTGTCAAGAAAATTAGAACAGCCACAGGAGGAAGAGCACGCTCCGATTTCCTCAGCTGTCTGTCTGTGCAAAGGTCCAGCCTATTTCCTTGTTCTGGATCCCTGAAGCTGCTCATCACTCTGGCTTGGAGGCCGACATGGGCCTCAGGCCCTGCCCCTCCCTCCTATCTTCTCCTCTCACGCTGGTGCCTTCTGTTTCACAGCTTAAATGGCTTTGCCTCAGAGAGGCCTTCACGGTCAGTGAAAGACATGGCCAGTGTCCTTCATGCAAACCTCCTGTACGCAGCACCTTGACCTCCTTGTGGCAAATCTACCTTCTTTCTCAGACCTTTTTATGTTCCCCACATGTACCCGGCCAGGCTTCTACTCGATAGTCAGCTGCGGCTCCGCTAACCCACAGCCAGACTGGAGTGTACACCCGCTGTGCATCTGGTACACAAGTGAACAAATCTCAAAGAAAAGTTTCAAAACAGATCAGCAAACATCAAAAGGAAAAAGACTTTAGGAAGGGGAGAAAGAGCTTTGGTAGGAGAAAGAAATGGTAAATTAGCTCATGTGTGAGTTTCTTTGACATCTATAATTGCTGTTAACCAAAGAAAAATTAAAATGTGACTCGACAAAGTAGAGAACTCTCACTGTCTTTCCATACACCCCACTCCTTTTCTCAGGCATCAGCATTCAGTTGAGTTCCAAACGGTAGTTGAAATAACATGGGTAATAAAGCTCTTTCCTTTATTTTTATTAAATCTGAAAGCCATTGACATGAAAGACACAGGCTTGCAATAATTTCCACAGTAGGACCTTTGAATTAAAAAAAAGCAACTTTGATTTTGTAAAGGAATTTTGAAATTCCTTCTTTCATCTCATTAATGCCAAAAAACTTTCAAGAAACAGGGAAGATGTTATTATTTCCAATTTATAGGTAAAGGAATTGAAACAACTAGAAATTAAGTGATTTGGTACTTGATAAATTCTATTGCTATGCTCTTTTTTTTTTTTTTTTTTGTACCAGGAATTGAACTCAGGACCTTGTGTTTGCCAGGCAGGCGCTGTGCTGCTGAGCTATATCCCTGGCTGCTATGTTCTTTTTATTAGAATAAGAAAAGAATTGTTGGCTTATTTCATTTTTACCATAGGACAAAAAGGCTGGGGTAAACTTGTAAACAAGCTGCTTATAGTTAAACATTTTTTCAGTATTTTAATTAAAAGTGGTTAGATCATCACCGTAAGAGAACAAGACCTTGGCTTCCTTTTCTTAGAAATTGGCAGGAAAGAAAAGGACAGATTCCTGAAAGGCGGATTTATTTATGGAAATCTGAGAGGTTTCTTTTGATGGACAGCTAAGAGTGATATTTTTGTTCTCTTTTTAAAGATTTGGAACTGTGAAATCTCCAGAAATTTTTATAACTTTTAAGTGAAAGGCAAGTGGTAGAAGACATTCATACGTTAAACATTCTAAAGGATAATGCTACAAGAAGTGGAAATAAAACTGTGTGTGTTTATAATCCTTCTCCTCCCAAAGTGAAAGTGAATACAGGATTAAAGTGGGGAAAATTCCCCCAATGTCTTAAATATGTTCCTAGCTTCATAAGCGACTTGGTTTAGAAATAAAAATTCATACAGGGTAATCAGAGATGGAGACATACTCTGAGAAGATACTTAAGTAAAGGAACTTGCTTTCAATAATTTTGTAATCCTGCTCAATTTCTGGTTTTATTTAGGATTATTTTTAAATGCAATACTCAGTAGATAATCATTTGTATGTGCTAATAAGACATATACCTGGGAATATAAAGTGAGTGTGGTAGCGTATTCATATCATTCATTAATTCACCCCAGAGGTATTTATTGAGCACCAATTATATGCTAAGTGTGTTTTGGATCCAGGGATGCTGGAAGCTGGAGTGACAACACCATACAACATACTGTAATACAATTACAATCCTTGCCTTGTTCTGTTTTTACCACAAACACGTGCTTATATATGGTACAACATTGATTAAAAGCATGAAGAATATTTTCTTATTACCTCTTTCCTTTTAAATGTTTGGGAAAAAAGAGATGGCCATGTTTGGGAAATCCTATGCCATTATGTATATACACAGAAGATATGATAAGACAACACACAATACAGGAAAAACCTCTAGCATTCTATGAGTATAAAGTTCAAGACAAAATTTTAAAGGTTTTTCATTCAATAAATACTTTCTATATCTGTGTCAGGAACTTGGGTTGGTGCTAAAAGTAGAACAGTCTAGCATCATATAGTTTTTAAATTTATTTTCACTTTTTCACTGAGCTGGATGTCAGATTTAAAAAGAAATTATACTGCAGTGTACTGAGGGTTATGATGGAAAGCGCAGAGTACTTTGAAAGATGTGGTAGGAGACCTAATTGCTCAGAGGAAAGTTAAAGACTGCCCCAAGGAAATGACTCCTAAGCTCAGGCTGAAGAATGTGCACGGTAGAAAATGGAGATGAGCCTAGGCATGGTGGTGCAAGCCTGTACGCAACCCAGGCACTCTGGAGGCTGAGCCAGAAGGATCACAAGCGCCAGCCCAGTCTGGGCAACTGAGTGACTTAGTGAGACCTTGTCTCAAAATAAAAATTAAAATGGGCTGGGGATGGGATGTAGCTCAGTGTGAAGACCTTGTGTTCAATCTTCAGAACAAAGAGGGGTAGTTGGGAGCCAGCAGAGGCCTGGAGGGAGGGAGAGAGGGAACGAAAGCAAGCAAGCAACAAAGAAAGAGAGAGAAAGAAGAAAAACAGATGCGAGGAATTAGGAGAGCAGGGCAGCATGCAGTTAAGCAAGGAATGGCACAAGCTGAACAACAGCAGGCTCAGCACTGGCCACTGCAGGGGTGCACAGAGAGAGACGAGGTGTGAGTTTAAGAAGATAACTTGGCCGATCGCTCCAAATATAGTATGGTTTCTGAAAAGACTCAAGAGGCTGCATGTGGAAAATGTCATGCAGATGTCAAGTAAGAAGGTGGTGTGTCCACCTGGTTAGAAACTAGGGGAGCGAGGAGAAAGAAGCCAGACAGTTATGCCAAGGAAACGAAGGAGGAACTTACACCAACAGGTAGACCACGCATGATAGGGCAACACAAGCACCCCCTCCCACATGAGTGGCAGCAGGGAGGAAATCCATTCCTGCAGTCTCTGGTGGGGTTACCACCCTTCCACCGTGACTCAACACATGACTGAAATCAGCCTCGGGCAGGTAATTCTTGTCTTTGGAGTGCACCGTAGTTGCAGGCCACAGAGACAACTCAGCACAGGAGGTTTATAGCTCCACAGCATTTCCAGATGACCAGTCTGGACGGCTTAGATTGCTTTACCAGCCAAAGGCGCTGAGCTGGATCAAAAGGTAAAAAAAAAATCCTATCCTATTAAAGTGAATCAGTCAATGATGTAATTTACTACATCAATGGTAGAAAAGAAGCATTTTTTTTTTTTATTTTACATCCTAACTTTGGTGAATGATGAATGGGTTTCACATACTGAACAAAAAGGCCACAAGAAGAGTGTTTCCAACATGCTGGAAACAAATTATATGACAGAAGCAGGAAATGTTTAAAAAACACATCAAAAATTATATTCCAATTACAGCATTCTTGGGATGAATGCTGCAGGTCAGGTTACATATTATACATGTAACAAATTCCTACTTACAATCCCCTGTTTAGATCCAAAGTTTATAGAAATGATTTCCGTTTTTGTACTTAATTTCAGCTAATAAAACTTTTTGATAAAAAAAGAGGAACAACCAATCTCGTTGATTTCCATTTCCATGTGGTAAGAAAAGCTAATATTTATTGAGAGTTTATGATGTGTGAGTCAGGATGGTAAATGATTTGCACTAATATATAAAATAAAAACAGTACTCCTTTGAGATGCCTTGGTCTTTTCAAAGAAAAAAGTGGCTTTACAATTGTAAAGCATGATTTCAAAACATGTGTTATTGAAGAAACAACTATCGGCCTGCCTTTCAAAAAGGAAGCTCTAAGAATGTACCTACTAAAGCATAAAATGTTCTCCATAAACCCACATAGGCATAAGTTCGATTTGGTATAAATTTGTTTCTTGCTTGAATAAATTGCCCTCCACGTAGTGTGTCTCGTTGCTTTCATGCAGAAATTGGTAACTGTGACCAAATCCAGCCAGCCACCTGCAAGGCCTATGGGCCAATGATGGTTTTTGCTGTTTTAAGTGATGAAAAAGTCAAATTAACAACTTTTACAACATGTGAAAATTAGACGATTAAGATTTCTGTGGCTAGTCATAAAGTCCTATAGGACCCAGCCACAGCTGTTTGTGTGTTGCGTGCAATTGCATTCACACAGCAACAGCAGAGCTGACTTGCGAGAGACTGTGGGCCCCGCCCAACAAACTGAGAATATTTATTTTTTCTGGCATTTATAGAAAAAGTTGGCTGATCTGTGCTTTCAAGCAAAAATAAGAAAGTTCACATACCATCTTCCTTTTTTGGTACTGGGAGTTGAACTCAGGACCATTGTGCTTGTCACGCAGGTGCTTATGCCGCTGAGCTATTGCCTCAGCCCAAGTTCATCTACCATCATCCAGGTTTATACAGCTAGGGCTCCACACTCAGCTTGAGAGTAGTTGGTATATCCTTTTGGTCTCATTTGTATGAAACAGTTTTATGTCATATTGGATGGCAGAGCAATACTTAGATTTGACAGATAAATAAAATAGTATTCAAGGGTGATTCTGCCTTGGAGTCATATCTGGTTGTCAAACAGAGATACAACTGGCATCTGATGGATAGAACCCAAGAACAACAGTCCCCATTGTCAAGAATTACTGGCTCCAAAACCTCAATTGCACCAAGATCAGAGGGCCTGCTCTACAAGGAATGCAGTTTTTTCTAATTCCTAGACAGCTCCTCAACCACGAAATTTGTTGCTACTTCGTGATATTAATCTATCCCCCCATGCCATATTTATATTAATATTAATGAGAAGGAAAAACATAAATTTCTCTTTATTTTGTGGGCATGTTTTTATGAGTAACCATTATCCATCTGTACTGTAATAATTTGCCAAGTGAAATAGTCTTATCCTCAATCGTAAGCCTCAATAATAATTCTTCTTTTAAAATCAATTGTTTGGCTTGATTTACATTAGAGTCCATCTGATTTGGGTGTATAGTCAGTTTCTTAAAACGCTTTTTTCTAAACTCAACACCGGAAATGTAGTAGGACCCCTCCTGCATCAGAGATGTCACCACGCCAGAGATGTCCAAGTGTCAAATAGGCAAGAGCTGCAGCGACAGAAGATAGCAGGGAGCGAAAGGCGGAAAAGAGCCAGGGATGGCTGCGCCCTGCACTCTAACCAGGATTTAAAGGGTTAGGACAAAAATACAAAAGCTGACCAAATACCTAGATTTAGTAGATTTTAAGTTGAGGCAAATTTCTCAGACTGCACTGAAGACTCTAATCCAATGATAATAACTTACAACCAAAACTTTTAGATTTCGCCCCAGTTGCCTGACACGCTGTCTCCTCCAACTGGAACTAACGGAGTCACGGCTGGGACTCTTCCACCCTTGCGTAGGAATGGGGGACCCCACGTACACACAAGGTAAGTGTCTGCATACCTTGGAAGCCACCTTACCGGAAACTCTTTAGTGATACATTTTTTAGAATTGTTGACATACCATTTTTCTTTCAAAATATTTAAATTTGTAGACAGGATGAGGAGTAATAACATTTTATAAAGCAAATGTCAAAATATTCTCTAACCTTGGGGAATTACCTCTGACCTTGTCCTTTAAGCTAGTTTGATGCACCTCTTTCAAAATCCCTCATTTTCATATGAAATCATACGTTGCTTATACATGGACTCTTTCATAGTTTGCAAAACTGTACCTTTTCTCCTGTGTCACCTTTGGGGCCACCTTCTCCAGCATCTCCCTGAAGAAAGGAAAAAGTGCAATTCATAAAAATCGATGAGTAACATTAAGCAAGGTGTATTTTTATTAAGTTTCCTTTCACACATGCTCTAGATAAAAATCAGTTGCCAATGTTCTACTGAGCTAATGCACTTTTACTTGCACAGCTGCCTGATATCAGTACAATTAACTTTATTACACTGAACATGGCTGAATAGCTTTAAGCTCCGTAACAGTAACAGAAAGCAGTAATGTATCTGCCTGCCTTCCAGTAGCTTATTTGGACATTTAAGCCTCCTCTGTCTCCTTTCTCTTCTACTCAAAGCTCTTGTAGCAAAGACTTTCTCCTGAAAATTCCCCCGCATCACGTTACCTTCCACTTGCCACTCCTGTGTCCTGCTTTGTGCCTGCCACCTGGGTTCCTCCCCTGCCTTCTGCCTTCCACCAATACAAATCCCACCTCATCTTCAAAGCCTCTCAGATCTCCAGGCCTTTAGGCGGGTGTGCCTTTCCAAGCCTGCTGTCGGTATGTTTATTTATTTGGGCTTACATAATTTGGGTTTGTGAAATGAAAGTTTCATGTTTTGTTAGAAAACTCTTGTTTTTTTTTTTAATAAATCATTATGCTTCCTTTGTTATTTTCAAAACTTCCTATGCTCTTTCTTTCACAGACATCTCCTTTTTCTCCACAAAGCAATGTATAGGGAGAAAGGTCCTCATCAATTCTTCATGCTTTCTTTAAATTCTCAGTTCTTTAAGCTTTGCTACATGTTATAGCAGAAATGTCACAGACTTAGGAGCCTCAAAGACAGCATCCATGTCTGACAATCACTGGCCAAGAAATTCTCTTTGCCTCAGGTTCCTCTGTGTTGTAAGGGTGCTTTTTTTTTTCCTAAAAGAAATAAGCACTGTACTATGTGTAGGTACTGAGGACACTATCTGACATATCGTAGGCCATTTAAGATGGCTATTAGCAATAAGAGTGCATTGTTGTTCACAAATGCCATAGGCTGGAATGCTCCCCTAGGAGGTCACTTTTCTAGCATTAAAAAAGTTCCTTCAAGCAAAAAAGAAACTGTTAAGAATTCCTTGGGAGAGAGCAAGTAAAAGAGGGACATTAGAGACCCTTTCCATGTCACCAGTTATCAGGGACCTCTGCAGTGAGTTCCCAACCTTCTGCCTGGAGTTATGTGCACAGTGGGAAGAAAGTGCCAGAGATGAAATAGTGGAGAAGCAGGGATCTGGGATGACCAGTTGTTCGTGGGGAACAAAAGGCCATGAGGCAGCCAGAACCTTGGTATTTAATGATGACAACTGGTCAAGGACAACGGGTGAAGTGCAATGAGTGTTTCCGAGAACAGACCTCAGGTGGGCTAGAAAGGACAAAGCATTCTCGCATGGATGAGATGCAACAAGTAAGGAGGCTACAGTTTCCTCAGGTGCCTCATGGTCTTTGGCAGGTCTTATCTTGCCCTGTGAGCACCACAGCTGTCATTAACCCAGACCTTCCGGTTGTGACCAGAAAAGAGCAGGGAATTTCTGCATTGCAATCTGGCTCAAAGCACAGGACAAGGACAGCCTTGGACATCCCCTAGGTTCAATTTATAACTTGTGGTCTCTGACAGAGGGAGGCTTTCAGTTTTTTCATTTGTTTCAAAAGGCATGAGGGTGAGTTACTCTATACTTTGTCCACAATGATGGACACTCTGTAGTGGGCCATGAAAGCTGGCGAGTCTTCTCTCATGGCCACGGGAGGGCTTGGCATTGCTTCTTCCCTTCCTTCAGCTGTGCACAAAACAGTTATCTGATGACTAATTAATTTCCAGTTAATTACCCCGAACTGGTTGGATGCCAAATAGACATACTGGTAATTTATTCTGAAGGAACTTTGACAGGCAGTTTATTTGCATGCTTTTAAAAAATTGCTTGAAAATCTCTTTCTTAGAAAACAAACCTCCTTATTTATAAAACTGGCTCAGAGTGGTTGTAAAATGAGGAGCCTGACATGGGCTGTTTATTCATGAAACTGTTATTCAAACCCTGTATTTTGCTTTTCTTCCATTTAAATAAATGCTTCTTTTGCTTTACCAAGCTGAAAAGTACAGTTACATTGAAGACTTTTATCTTGGTTTTTAGAAGAACTTCTTTGGACCCAGGGGTTACAAAACTGATTGTTAGAAAGACCTGATCCTGATGCGGTATCTCAGTGGTTCCCTGTCAGACAGCACATGTGCATGCTGTGAAAGTAAAGCATGAGAACCAGGAAAGCGAGCACCACCACAGGCACCAGACTCTAAAAATGATTGGCACAGGCCCCAAAAGAAGGAAAAGAGGCTCAGAAATTGAGCACGCAACACCCTGTTCTCCTTTTTATGGGAATTTTTGTGGAGCAAGTTTCAGGTAATTGCTGCAGGTAAACATCTGTATCCCTTTAACCTGGTAACATAAGAAGCAGTAGAGAGAGATGTAGATGCTTAAAAAGGCACTGGGAAGGCATTAGCAAGTAAGTAGTGTAGAGACGTTGCAGGCACACGATTTTCAAAAGCCATTTAAAAGTCTGGTACAGATGTTGGAATTTGCTTCCTGTCTCTCCATTTTGATAAACCTTTTATTCAGGCTTTTGTCTATATAAAAGAATTGTATTATTTTCTTCTGACACTATTAAAAGTTTGAGAAGTAAACAAAGAAAGTCTTACTGGCACTTCCATCTCTATTCGTTGTATCTATCTGCCTGTCTGTGGTCCATCTACCCGTCTATCCCTCCCTCCCATCTAGTTCAGCCTGGACAACTCTTTAGGGGGGAAAATACAGGCAGAATCATTGTTACCTTTTCTCCTTGTTTTCCAGGTTCTCCCTGAGCAAAAAAAAAAAAAAAAACCAAAAGATTGAATAACATTAAATTATAAAACACCTGATAAACCAACAGCAAAGAAAGAAGTTATCAAAACATATGAAATGAATTTTGTTGACACTATATTTTGTGTGTAAATAATATAAGAAAACAAATGGTAAGATGAGTGTTCTGGAGAAGTGAGGGTGGATATCAATAGTGAATGTAACTTTAATTCTTTGCTTTTTTACACAAATAAAGATATACATATTATTTCAAGATAATCATTTAAGAATGTACCAGGGGACTAAGGAGAGAGGACAAGTATGCCAATCTGATATCTGGCACTTCTTATCTGTTACTTTTTATCTTTGAAACTCAGGATCAGTAAGGTAGATCAGTATGTTCTTCGTTAAAGACTTTCATTCAAAGAGTCCTCTAGAGCCTGGGCTGTTTTGGAGTCTGGAGTCCCAGTGTATGTCCCAACCTGTTTTCTTCTAAAAAGATCGTGTCCTGAGCTCTATCCAGTTATGAATTCAGACCTCTTTCCAAAGTCACACAGTACCTCTAGCTCCTGACAACTGGCGTGTTCCAGATTGAGTGTGTTCTAGGAGGCATGGATCCCATCAGGAACACCAGCAGAAGGGGGCATAATTTAGTGAGTTTAGGGGAGATGTCTCTGTTCCAAATGAGAACCAGGCAAGCATGAGGACTAAAAGGCAAACTGTGTTCTAAAAAGAATTTCATACTTATCACTTTATCCTGGAAAGATGGTGCAGCAGGAATGTTCTAAAGAACATCACAATATTATGATAAAATTTCCTGATGAAAAGCTTGAGTAGGTTATTGCCACGAGCTCAGACTGCTTTGAAAACATGGTATAAGGTGGTTACTGTGTGTGTTTTAATTTATAACCCACTCAAGAAGTGAGGTGGGAGGTACACTCTTTTCATTCTCTGGAACACAACCTGACCCTTTGGCTTTCTGAATTTCTGGCCACTTTTACTGTTCAGCATCTGTTCTGATGGCCAGGTTGCTAGGCAATATGGGGACAGCACCGTGAATATGCATTAAGCATTAACTCCCATCATTTGACTTTTTTTGCATGGGAAGGAGACAGGAAAAGAGTTGTTGTCCAGGAGGGACACTTTCTTTGCCTTCCTGCAGGACAAAGGACAGGTCTATAAATGTGAGGTCTGTCCTCAGTGCCTGTCAATAGTACTGTGATCTGTAAAATCAGCTGACAGGCATCTGTGGGGACAGATACACACCAGCACAGCTGATGGGATTAGACATTAGTTTTGTACTTCAAGGGATCTGTGCTCATCAAAGGATTTGGGATTTGTCTGCCTGTCTAGTTTAAACTAAACTGTCACCAATCTTTTATATTTAACAGATTCATTTGTTCTTTGAGAAACAAAGAAAATGTCCAATCCCAAAAAAAATCCTCATTACATTTTTTCCCCATTTAGTAATTCAGACTACATCCATTTTTAAATTTTAAACATGCCACATCTTTATTTGCTCTTCATCTGATTAAGTGGTTATGTTGTGCACAAGCTGAAGGTGGCCAAGTCTCAGGGAAAAGCCACAGCGGTACGGGGAGCATTCTCTCTTTACCAAGGCTTGTCAGTGTGAACATGTAGATGCTGGGCAGCGTGGATGTGACCAGTGTTTCCATATGCTCATGAAGGGGCACAATAATAGTAGTCATATTTGAAAGATTTTAGGCAATCCTATCTTATTTGCTTTTGCATTTTAACGCTAATTAAAAATCACAAACATAATATCTTCCTTAGTCATGAAATTCTGTACTGTAGAATGTTTCACCATTGACAAAAAATTCAGCCCAAGTGCAACCGGTGGAATAGTAAAAAATCATGATAGCCTTTGCTGTCCAGGTGCCCAAGGATCTGCTCAGCTTCAGTGTACTAACCTTTGGTCCAGGGGTCCCATCCTGTCCTACTGCTCCAGGCAACCCAGGCTCACCCTCAAAATGAAAAAAAAAATAGACACCACTAAGGATAACGGATAATACTATCATGTTGTTAGACAATTAAGGCAATAATCACTCAATAATGATCTAGAAGTAGACAGAATAAGTGACTTTTAGTGCAAATACAGGTTAGTTTGTAGGGTCCAAAATTCAATGTGCTAGAGAACAAGATCATAATAGGATTAATCTCTGTTCAGTATGTTATTCACCAAGAAAGCTGAAGTAACTTATCAATGGTAATATCTAGCATGGTGTTCAGGACATTGTAGATGTCAAATAATTATTCACTGAAGAAATAAGAGGCATGTGAAAAATACAAGACTCTTGTGATTAAGAATTTTTAAGTGTTTCATCAGCTAGCTCATTATATTTTCACATTAGATCTAATGGAATGAAAATTTACAAATCTAATTCTTGAAAAACGCACACATCTTTGAACACCTACTTGTTAGACACATTCAGCCCAAAAGTAAAACTGGCTTTCTTTCATCTCACTGTGAAAAAGAATAGAATGACGTTTCCAGGCTTATGGCTTTCATTGTCATAGTGAGTGATAGCCTTTGGCGGGGGTGGAAGACAACGGCAGTTAGGCCAGAAGAGGTTACCATGCAGAAACATGGTCTCCACTAGGCGCTTTGGACTCTGAACTAGCAACTGTTTTCCAAGGAGGGAAAAAGAAGTCCCTTGAAGAGTCCAGACACAAATGGAGATCCTTGTTCCTTTATGCTTCCATGTGGTTCAAACTTACATCCCCAGAAGTTCATTTTGACTTAAAAAAATATCCCTGCAGCCTTTCCAAATGCTGGACAACTTTCTGCTTTCCACTGAGGGCAGCAAAGTTGCTTCTTACTTGATTTTATATATATATATATATATATATATATATATTGAGAGGAGTTTTAGGTTGACTGAAAACTCAGTTGATTTTGAAGAGTGTTTTCTCAGTCACCTGGAGGGCAGGACTGGGTCATTTCTTTACTTGTGTCCTCTTGGCTTCAAAGCCATGTACATTAATAATACAGTGACTCTTCTTTGGTGCCAATGTCTTCACATTCCTTAACTTACTTAATTACACAAGCTTTGAGGAGGAAGGTACTATTTTAAATGATTTTACAGGTCAAAAAACCAAGGCACAGAGAACTGCTTTTTCCAGATTTATACAAATACTCAAATTAGAAAGCTCATGATCTGGCTGAAGAGGCTGTGCTCTACTAATGCATGGCTGAGTGGAGAAATGGGGAGAAAGATGAATATTTCAATGTGCATGGCCAACTGCTTCATAGTCCCATCTATAAATGAGCTTCCCAAATGTATAGAAACAGGAATTAAATATAACTTACATAATGACCACTTAGGATAGATCCACCAACTAAACTAAGCCGTGAGAAGCTTGCAGCATTTTTCTAGATGAGTAAAAGGCATCTTGCTCCTCTGGTACATTATTAAAATTGCTAAAGTACTAACCTCTTGGAAGAGATTCTGTTTCCTGTATAAAATCACATTGTAATTGCAACTCTTGCACTTTCCTTGGAAAAAGCACAAAATTCTTGACCTAGAATAATGATGGCCATTATGGGAAAATTTTGATATGGCATTTGTAGCTAACAAAGGTAAGAACTTGGAAACAGAATGCACCCTAAAAGGAGGTATCATTTACTCTGTGAGCAGAACAAGAGCTATTGAGTCCACTTCCTTCAAAGTGCCCACCACAGGATGCACTGACATTGTAACTCATGGTTTAATGCAAAGATGGGATGCTGCCAGCAAACAATACAGACTCTGTTTAGACTTTCAAAGAATAACTATGGTAGCCAGAGTTTTTTTTTTTTTAAAGGTTAAGACCCTGGAACCGGACAAAACTCATGCTGAGAGTTGAAGTAAGGAAGAGAAATGTTTAGGTATCTGTCCAACATCCTTCTTAGTACATGAAGATCAAGGGACTAAAACTTGTTCTCTTTTTTCTTTGACTTTATATATGGCTAAAATAACCCTTGACATGAAATTTTAGAAACGTGCTCATACTGTCATCATTCTAGCTTTGTTTCCATTTAGCCATATTTCCTTATATCTTTTATTCTTACATATTTCCAAGAAACTGTAAGTATATTATGTAGCTTGGCATTTTGAGTTATCTTTATATCATGTTTGTTTTTACGTAACATTCACCACTGTCTTGTGAATAGTTTGAATTTTCTCTATCAGAATGAGGTATGATCATCTGATTAGTCCTGTGTTTTTGAATACATAGGTTGTTCCCAATTTTGGCTGTTAAAGATAAACTAAAATAAACACCTCTGCCCAAATTTTCTGTCATGTTTTTTGATTATGATAAATTGCATGGACTTGAGTTTTGGTTATTGGAAAGTTTTTTTTTTTTATTTTTTTTCACTTACAAGTTAAATATTTTCTTACGTGTTAATAGTTTAGAGTGATACTCTATTTGTAAAACTTTCAAAGTTGAACAGTGAATAAAGCTATAATTTGGATGAATCAAAAGAAGACAAAAAGGAGGAAAATATCTCATAGCATTTTACCTCTACTAAGTTCCCTCAAGAAACACGCAGCTGTCTATGGCCATACCACCCTGAACGTGCCTGATCTCGTCTGATCTCAGAAGCTAAGCAGGGTGGGGCCTGGTTAGTCCTTGGATGGAAGAAACATGCAGCTGAGCTCAGATGGAGGCTTAGATGGAGCATGGATTCTGCCACTGCCCAACTTAGTGCCCAGACAGTGTGGGGGAGTGTTCCAGGTGAAGCCCTAGGCAGCAACAAGGACCAGAGCTAAGCTCTGAGACTCTATACAGCACTGATTCATTCATATCCAGTGGCGAACATTTACTGTCTGCTCTACCATGTGCAGAGCATTTCGTGGGACATAAAGGTGGAACAAATGTGAAAAGATAAATACATAATAACTGAAGGAAGCATTACATTGAGATTATGAGACTTTCTAAAAATTTTTTTCCTGTGCCTTATAAAGGGGCATAAATAAAGAGAAATCAAAGTTTTGATGAAGAATGAAATGTATATCATATAATGTATACTCCTATACATCCTAAAACATGAAGACAAAAAGTCTTCCACCAATAAGGTTTCAGTGATGTCATATGACTACACAACATGTATAGACTGTAAAATATATACAGTATCAGAAAGGCAAAGAGAAGAATTAGGAGTTAGGTTTTGTGTGTGGGAAGGAAGCAACTCTCATGTTTCTTGGACAACCCAGCCTGCTTTTTCTGAATGTATTTCATAAACACAGAAGACATTCCATACATGGTAATAAAGGAAAACAGCAGGTAACGTCCTAACCTCAGGTAGACGGATGGGCTTTTCTCTGCCATACATTAAATTTTAAGGCTATTCCTGGTATATTACTCCCAAATGACCCTTTCCATATTTAAGCTGAAAGTAAGTTGGACTGACTTGTAAGAAAGATGGCTGGCTGCCTTCTTTTTTTTTTTTTTTTAAACCAAATACTCTTTAGAACTCTAATACAGAACATCACTCTCAGGACTTTTACAATTATTTCAAGTACTGCAATTCCAGGACAGCCTGAAAGAATAGTCAAACATAGAAAGGAATGCAGTTCTCTTATAAAGATTGAGCGCTAAAGGGAAATAGGTCACTTAGCAGTCATATTGCTCACCATCGCTCAATCACAATAGGTTTCTATTCTGTCCCCAGGAGTTTAAAATGCGTCATAGCTTTACATTTGTAGGTTAATATAATTTTACATTCATCTTGTCAAAGTGGATTTCTTTCCAGTACTGCATTTGAAGAAAGAACTCATCCAAACAGAAGAGAAACATGACTTCAAGGAGCACAGACTGGGCCACAGACGGAGAGGGTGACCAGGCCTGGTGTCCACGGTCTTCAGTCACACAGGTCATCTCCAGTTGGTCCCTGACTGGCCTGGGTAAGCCAGTCAGCTCTTCATCCATTATCTCAGAGGCTTCACTTCCTGCAGACATGCTAGGAGCTCAGGACTGAACCCCAAGGGCACAGCCCAGAGCAGGCCATGGCATCTGCCTGGGTCCTGCCTTCACTCTCCTTCTCCTGCCTCCTCCCAGCCCATGCTGAGAGTTCAGCCTCTGGTGGGAGTAGCTCAGCTCTTCTGTGCCTCCTCCTTTCCTTTCTCATCTCTAGAGGCAGAGGAAGCTTTGTATCATGGTGAGAAAGTAACAAGAACCCCTCGGCCCTGACCATTAGGTTGGGTTGGGTCATGCCTCAGAGAAAGGGCCTCCCTCCCCAAGGAGGCTGTCCAAACCGGTGATGCAGCAAGGGTCCCTCAGCCAGGAGCTGCACTCGCATGTGCTCCTCCAGACAGCATGGGGTAAGGCTCAGTGATAGCTAAGTTAAACCTAGTAACGAGGCTTCACTTGCTTTCTAAAATCAAGTGCTTAAAAATTACCAGTGTCTAAAAGTGTAACCTAAAATACAATCGTTTATCAATAAATTCACAGGATGAGCTCACTTCAGAAACAAATCTGTTGGCTGACACATTTTTTTCAGGCTTTGGTATGTGGTAGACAGAAATGCAGACAGAATTTGAGGGCAGGAATTGCAATGCGGTGAGAAAGCTAAGACTTTAGGGTGGTCTCCAAAAAGAACAAACGCTGAGTTTCTCTAGGTGAACCATGGGGAAATGTGAAGGCTGGGGAGCAGTGTGTGGGGCCACATGGGGAGCCTGGCCCGCCCTGCAGCCCCTCTTCCTCAGCGTGGTGTCGAGGGGACCTGTAGAGCTACAGCCCTTGAGTTTGGGGCACATACCCGTGGTGTGGCTCACATGGGGATCTGAGCTGGGCAAGGGGTCAGCACAGGACCTGGACGCAGACAGGATGGCTGCGACAGGGCTCCTGGCTCCTGTGCGCCTGGGCCAGGACCGGGGGCGGGGTGGAGTGCAGAGCACAGGTCATGACAGCCAGGGCAGCCCTCTGGAGGCCTCGAGGAAGGGGACTATGCCTGCCTGGGGACAAGGGCAAGCTGCACAGTTTTCTTTCTAAATGACTGAGGGGTGCAAAATGAGTCCAACTTGCTGCAGAGTGCGAGGCCATGCAGGTTTCTTTTCTGTGGGTCTAAAAGTCACCTCTTAGGGAGGAAAGGAGTTCCAACAGAAGCTTGGGATTCAGCAGGGCGAAGATCAAGACCGCCAGCGGCAGCTGTGTGAAGTGAAATGTTTCTTAGGAACAGGAAGAATCAGCTCCACCGCAGCTGTCCAGTGCTCCAGTGTCACCCGAATCTCCCCTAAAACGGGCTTTGGTGCCTAGTTCTGCTTTGGAATGGACCAGGCCTGCTGTAAGTTTCAGCGAAAGTGGAAAATTAGCCATTGTCCTTCCCCTAGCAAAGGTGTGTGGGACACATCTGTACCTCTGGGCCTCTCCTCACAAAGGAGCTCAGAAGTGTAGTTTCATGTTTGGGGGAAGGGAATTTTTCACTCTGTGAATGTGGACCTGAGGAATGAAGATCCAGGAGTGATGGCAGCCACTTTAAGACCAAGAGGAGAGCAAGAGCCAGGGTCAAGGCAGGAAGGTGGATAAAGAATGAAAGCAGCCAGGCTCTTGATGACGGGGCTTTGTCACCAGAGCAAAGCAGAGCTCCAGCTGGCACCAACACTGGGCTTTCCAGTTCACATAACTCAACAAGATGCCTTCTTATGACACAGAAGCCAGTTCAGTTTTATATCTTGCAACTTCATGTGCCTTTGACAACATATCCACTTTTTAAGCTTTACAATCCAGCTAAGGTCTCTTTCCTAAATTATAGTTCTTTAAAAAAAAACCCTACCTTTAGTTTGAATGATAATTTTTCTCTTGGAAAGAGAACATACGCAATTATTAATATATATTTTTAAAGGTCTACATCCAGCTGGAGAAATTTAAAGGTCAGTGAAGAGCAGAATGAGTGAATAGTTCTTCCAGACACTCACTGGGACACCTGGGAGATTTATGAATCCTGGAAGCGTTAATACTTCCAATCCAGAGAAGAAAACTTTTACATGGATTGGTAATTTTTTCTAAGTAAACACTGAGGGAGACAGTATAATCTGTATGGTGAATGAGGAAACTGGCTCAGAGAAGGTTAGTGATTTGTTCAAGGTCCTATATAAAACTGAACAGAATATATGGGATTATTATAAATATAAAATATACTCTGTGTGTGTGAGAGAGTGTGTGTGTGTGAGTGTGTGTGTATGCGGAGGGCACTAGGTATTGAGCCTAGGACCTTTGACTGAGCTATAGCTCCAGCCTTTTAAAGTTTTTATTTTAAATTTTAAATCAGGGTCTCACTAAGTCACTAAGTTGCCAAGGCTGGGCTTGGAGTTCTCTTGTCTCAGCCTCCCTGACTGCTGGGATTTCAGGTTTGCTGCACTCTGCCTGACTTAAACTCCACACTCCACCTCTGTTCTGCTGCAGAGGCAGACACACTGACTGGCTTCAAATCTCTGTTTTGCCACTAACACTTGGGGAAGCGGGGGTAGAGTATTTCACATTTCCAGGCCTCCACATGCTAATGTATAAATGTATAAAATAGAGCTAATCACAGTGCTCTTTCACAGGACTACAGATAGGACTATGTGAGCTCTGGTGCACAGAATACTTCCAACAGTGCCTCACAGCCAGTGAGTGGTGGAAAGGGTCACAGTTATTGTGTACAGTTCTGTGCTCCATCCTGGGCAGAGAAGACAGAGAAATGCTTGAGGGAGATTCAGTTCCTCCTAGGCGAGTGCCCTAGTGCTGCTTGGGGCTGGGTAGTAGGTATTATTAATAGAGGTTTACACTCTTCATGTTGAGGCCTCACACAGAATAAATGAACCTGGACAGATGTTAACCTCTTAGGATTGCTACAGATATGTTTTTTTCACTGTGGCTTTATTTTTAATAGTAATTTCAAAATCAAGGGTATTAATTACAGATATCTAAAGATCCAAACATAGGGTTAGCCACTCATGTGGACTGACTATTTTAGTGGCATGAAGTTTGGAGATAAAGTTATCCACAATGAACACAAAACCCCAGTGTGGTTGATGCCACGCTTAGTGGCTTCTCAGAAGCAGAAGACTGTGACCAAGGCCACTGGTGTTTTAACAGATGGGCACTGTGACCCAGAGACAGTCCGTCTGCCCTTCTCCAACTTCTGTTGGGCTCTGAACCTCACTCTGGCCACCAGGGAAGCATCTCTGACCCTTCCTGCGCAGAGAGCCCTCCCAGGGCTGCTCAGGTGAGCTCAGAGTGCTGAACTGCACTGTAATCAACCGCCCCGCCCCTGTTAGCCTGAACATCATTTCAGCAGAGATAGCTTTAGGGTTGGTCCTCAGGCAGTAGCTGATATTTTGTAAGGGCTGAAGAAATACTTGTTGAATGACTGAAGAAATCAGTAAGTGAATCAAAAGAATATTTAAGGGAATCTCTCTCTCTCCATCCATCCATCCATCCATCCATCCATCCATCCATCCATCTATCCACCTACCCATCCACCTTGCAGTACTGGGAGGTGAACCCAGGGCCTTTGCACTGCTACATCCCTAGCTTTTTTAAAATTTTGAAACAGGGTCTCACAGAATGCCCCAGCGTGGGCTTCCAACTTGTGATCCTCCTGCCTCAGCCTTCAGGAATGTTGAGATTACAGGCCTGCACCACTACACCTAGCTCCTTATGGGGAATTTTGAGAAGGGAAGCTCCTCTAAATTATGGATGAAATTTAATGAGCGCTAATGAGTCATTGTTCTGCATTCACTTCTCTAAAATGCAATCTCTTTTTAACTAAAATGTCAGTGAGTAGGCTTAGTGATGACATCTCGCTGGGGCACACCCCTTTCTTTCTTTCTTTCTTTCTTTCTTTCTTTCCTTCCTTCCTTCCTTCCTTCCTTCATTCCTTTCTTTCTCTTTCTTTCTTTCTTTCTTTCTTTCTTTCTTTCTTTCTTTCTTTCTTTCTTTCTTTCTTTCTGTACTAGGAACCGACCTCATGACCTTGCACTTGCCAGGCAGGTGCTTGTGCCACTGGGCTATACCCCTGGCCCTTAATTTCCACCTTTAGTTCACAGAAGAACTGAATTATAACTCAGTGTCCCTGAATCTCGATCTAATCTAGACTCAGAAATTCTTAACTTCCTTAACCCTCTTTTCTGAGTGTTTCCCACCAGAAAGGCATGCAGCAGTGGGGTAACACATCTTTGGGTGAATTCTACTACTGGAAAAAGTTAGGCTAACCAGGAAACAAGCAGTCCCACAACATGCTGAAATCCTCCAGGTACATAACTCAGACTTTTAAAATGATAGAGGCAAGCTAGCAAAGAAAAAGCCAAGGTTACAGGGAGTGAACCAGGAATACAAGTCTTGGGCTCACTACGTGGACTGGAATCAACAGCTTGACCTTTGGAGGCTGAAGCCTGGATTTATCGGCCCTCTGAATATACTAACAACAAAAATGCCACTTGAAGAGCACTGTGAAGATAAATGTCAGTGCAGAATGGCGAGGCTCAAATGTAGGAGATGAAAAGGAATCCCAAATACTCTGACTACAAACTGATTACAGTTTCATGTTACCTAAAAATCGGGTAGCTCTCTGGAACACATTCATATGTGACACACTAATGTCAAATTTTTATTCACACCCTATTTAGAAGTTTTAAAATAATAATAGAATCTAGAAGAGTACTTGAAAAATACACAAAACAAAATCAGTGGACATTTCTCCTTCTGTTTTAAAATTAATTCCTATGACCTAGGGTCTTAGGAGAAGTCCAGCTTGTATATAAGCAAACTAATTTGTTTTTAATACTGAAAATCTTTGACATTATTTTTGTAGGAACAAAGAGATAAGGATGTGAACTCAGTGCTGTGTAAATTGGACTTTTCATGTGGAGGTGGTGTCTCAGTCCTGTAATCCCAGCACTCTGAGAGGTTGAGGCAGGAGGATCACAAATTTGAGCTGAGCCTGGGTGACTTAGTAAGACCCTGTTTCAAAATTTAAAAAAATTAAAAAGGGCTGGAGATGTAGCTCGGTGTAAAGGTCTTGGGTTCAACATCCTCATACCACAGCAAATAAGACATAAGTAAGTAGGCCTTCTCAGGTACCACCGTTCTGTCCCCACCTGGCTTCTCTCTCAGTATTTGCAGCTGTGCACTGGGCACTGTGAAGATAAACTGCCCCAGTGATGATGTACTCTTATGGTGAGAATGTGGAAAGAGTAGAAAATACAACTTGGTGAATAAGACCTATTCAGAGTTCAGAACTGGGCATGGTGGCACACACCTGCAATCCTAGAACTCAGGAGGCCGAGCCAGGAGGATGGCTGTGTGTTAAAGGCCAGCCTGGGCTATAAAGTGAGCTCAAGGCCAGCCTGAGCTACATACTGAGACCCTGTCTCAAAAAACAGACAAAAAACCCCCAGAGTTTAGACTTTAAAGAATAGACATACAAGTATACAAATAAGAACTGTACATTCTATAAATTCTACCAGAGGATTCCTCAAGTGTAAAAATAGTTGTACCCTAAAATTATTTTAAATAGCCCAGACTTCCTCACTGTATGAAGTAGGGTCTAGCTGACAGAAGAGTATTCAGGCATGTATCTTTTCATGTATGGGTGAATGTGAGTGTGTGTGTGTGTCACAGAACACAAATAAAACGTTAATATAACTTTAACCAATAGGATCTAATCATAGAAACGATGAAAATTATTTTTGTGTCTAACACCCTTAGCCGGCACAGCCACAGCAGCATTTCCTGTTGTAGGGAGATGTGATTGCATCCATCCTACCTGTGCTGCCTCTATATCCCAAGTGAGACTGGATGCACGGCTGTGAGAACTGTGAGCAGAAGACGGGAGAGCTGGCTGCAGAGGGAGCGGGACGTGACTGCCTTCTACGGGCTCGGTGAGCAAGACATGGGTGGGGATACGGGGACCAGCGACAGTCTCTACCTCTCTGGTTGCCCACCTACTCACTGTCCTCCCGTGATGAATGCAACTGGCTGCCCGCTCCTGGCTTCAGCCAGTCTGAGAGATGCATACAGCTTGACAGTGCTAAACCAGAGGCTTGGCAGTTGCTGAGGGTCTTTTGTGGTGCTCTAGCTACTACTACATGGTCTGTCTCTTTATACTGGTGGAAGGAAGCTGGTTCACCTGTCCAGCAGGGGCATGAAGCGCCTTCCTGCTCTCTGGGGACCATGTTCTTCCCGCTTTCCCTCCCTGCCCACTTCTCACAAAAAGATGAAGGTTGTGATCCCAGAAGGATCAGGATTGGAGCTGGGTACTACCTTACCACTCATGTAAATCCATCTCCCTAACACAACAGGGAGAATCAGCAGCCTTTACAAAAATAAAGATTCATGATCAGAGACCCAGAATAGCAAAAATAATCCTGGGCAACAAGGACAAATCAGGTGGAATTACAATCCTTGACCTGAAATTATACTACAAAGCTACTGTAATAAAATCAACCTGATACTGGCTAAAAAAAAGACCAGAGGATCAATGGAACAGACTGGAAGACACAGACACAACCACAAACACACTCAGCCACCTAATCTTTGATAAAGGGGTCAAACAAACTCACTGGAAGAAAGATAGCCTCTTTAATAAATGGTGCTGGAAAAATTGCCTTGCCACTTGCCAAAGACAGAAAATAGACCAAAGTCTATCACTATGTACCAAACTCAAGTCAAAATGGATCACAGATCTCAATGTTAAAACAGAAACACTAAGTCTATTGGAAGAAAAAGTATGTAAAAATCTTGAAGACGTAGGGGTAGGCAGAGAGTTCATGAACAAACACCAAACTGCAGGGGAAATACTTCAGGAACCAACAACTTGGATCTCATCCTACTGAAAAGTTTCTGCATATCTAAAGAAATTGCCAGCAGAGAAAAGAAAACCCACAAACTTGGAAAAACTTTTAGCTGACTATCCTTTGGACAAAGGTCTTCTATCTAGAACATAGAAAGAATTTTAAAAAACACCAGCCCCCCCCCAAATTCAAAGACCCAATCCAAAATGGGGCATCTGAGATGAATACACACTTCTCAGATAAAGAAACACAAATGGCAAATACATACATGAGAAAATGTTCAACATCATTAGTCATTTGAGAAATGCAAATTAAAAGAACGTTGAGATTTCATCTCACCCCAGTAAGAATGGCTAGCATTAAGAAATCAACCAATAACAAATGCTGGTGAGGCTGTGGAGAAATAGGAACTCTTTTCCACTGCCGGTGGGAATGCAGACTGGTGAAACCACTGTGGAAATCAGTTTGGAGATTCCTCAGCAAACTAGGTCTGGAGGTCCCATTCAACCCAGCTATTCCCCTTCTTGGTATTTTCCCAGAAAATCTGAAAACATCATATCACAGTGATGTATGTGCACCCATGTTTATAGCAGTGAAATTTGTACTTGCTAAATTGTGGAAGCAACACAAATGTCCATCCACTGAGGAATGGATAAAAAAATTGTGGTACTTCTATATAATGGAATATTATTTAGCTATAAAGAAAGATAAACTTGAAGCTTTTACAGATAAATGGTCACAACTAGAGACCATACTTATAAGAGAAATAAACAAGAGCTCCATGTGTAAGCAATGTATTGTCTCAGTAGTGTAAGAACCTGGAAGAGTAAATAAAAATTAGCAGGTATGACAGACATTGTGAACTGAAAGGAACATGCTCAAAAGTAAAGAGCAATTGGGGTGAGTGTAAAAAGAAAGAAAAGAAAGGGAAATTATGTATGTATATATATATAGGATAGCTAACATAGTTGACCTACTGACTTCTATTGCTTTACTGAAAGGAAGTTGATTAATTATTTGATCAATCTTTCATGTCTCTGTTTGTTCTTCTGAGAAACCACTTTTAAAATATTAATATGTAATACAATAACTGTTGTTAATTTCCTGTTTCTTTGTCTGTAACTCTGTATTGCTTGTATTGTTCTTGTGCCATTTTGTAAATGGGTGTCTGTCTGTTAATATGTTTTCCTTCTTTTATTTTTAAAATAAATAAAAGAAAGATTAGCGATCAGGGTGACCAGAATCCAAAAGAAAATGCATGTAAAACAAGGTTGTCATGAAGTGTAATGGCCAAGGCCAAGCACCAATTTTGTCACTGTGAATGGCTAGAACATGTTATAGTAGAAAACGAAGTGTTTTCTTAAAGTAGTTTTCTTTCTTCTTGCAAACAGGAGAAGAAAAATGTCCCACTTTATTTCTTAGTTATTGTTTGCCTTATTTCTGAGGGCTTAAAAATGACATCTTCCCATTAATCATTATGTGAAAATGGAGGGTCTAGGCATCAAAAGTACTTCTTTGGAAAAAGTGAAATTGTAATGTGAAAGAAAACATTTCTATCAAGAGGCTTTAAGGACATTGAAACACTATTTTTTTTAAAAGCATTGTGTCATTGTACACTGTCTTCTTAGAAAAGCATTCTAAAAGATTGAGATACATTTCAGATGCTTTTATTATAGAACTATTACCCTACTGCCAGCTTCCTTTCCATGTCTACATGACTGGCTTTCTCTTGTGAAGGGGACTCTTGTATTTTCCTAAAGATCACACAGCAACTATTACAATGCTAGAAAATGACCACAACTAAGAGAAGTTTTGTAGACAAAGTTTTAGGTCTACAGCTATGGAGTAGGAAAAACAAACACAGACTACATTT
This sequence comes from Dinomys branickii, assembly GCA_004027595.1. Classification (NCBI taxonomy): domain Eukaryota; kingdom Metazoa; phylum Chordata; class Mammalia; order Rodentia; family Dinomyidae; genus Dinomys; species Dinomys branickii. Next base: position 164,182 of record PVLD010000371.1, on the reverse strand, counting down.
TACTTATCTCTTCACAGGAGTGTGAAGTCATTTTGTCTCCCAAGGTTTTAGAGAGAACCCATTTAAAATGCCACAGAGATGTATAACAAAACATAAAACTGCAAACATTAGCCATCTCTTTTCTTGAAATATAACTTCAACAGTGACTAAGACAAGAAAATGTCACATTCCCTTCTCTGGCTAAGGAAATTGCATATTTCCTTGCAAAAATAAAGACTATGCAGTCTTCAAAAGAGTACATGTGACAGTTTTAAAGTTGTTTTGTTTCAGGTTAAAGGTTTCCATAAGTTTTCATGATTGTCTCCAAGTTAAAAAAAAAAAAAGAAAAAAGGAAAACATGCTTAGGCATATAAAGTTTTGGTTTTCACCAATGTTGAAAAGCAACTTGAGGTTGCTTCTAAAATGAGATCCATTTCAGAAGGGATACACTTTCAGTGTTTGCTCACACTTCTATTCCTTGTCTGCAATGGTTAAGGTACAAAGTTAATCTTCTGTCCTTCCTGAGATTTGTGATGCAAATAGATGTACAGTTTCCTAAGTGGGCACTAGAATTATGGCCTGGACAGAGAATTATTGAGGAATGCTCATCATGAATGTATTTGGTTTTAGGATGGAGGGAGACATAGCCTTGGTTGAGAACATTAATTTCACTTGGGAATTCAGCAATTCTGGAAACAGAAAGGCTCTTTAGAAACACAGATTAATCAAATTTTCAGAATTTCATTCACATGAAATGAAGGGAAAGTTTAACAGTCCTATCACACATTGTTGTATGGGCTTCCTAGCTACTTACTCTCTCAGTCCTCACACTGACCCCCTATTAGGCAGGAACTGCTATTTCTCCCTCTTACAAAGGGGGCAACTGAGGCTAAGAAATCAAGGAGGTTGCTGAAATTCACATAGTCTCTAAGCGGCAGGTTCATGCTTGCTGAATAAGGTGAAAACTGTGCCTAGCTACGTCTCCTTGTTAGAGAAGAGATGGCAAGATGGAAAGGCTCTTGGGCAGCCTGGTTCTCTTTGCAATGGTTGAGCTGTTTCTGATTTCAGAATTGCTTCCAAGTGCATGGATTTAAACTATTCCAGGAAGGTAAGCGCACAAGTCATGGGATTCCAAGGGCCAGGCCCAGAACTCTGAGGGAGAGAGGGAAGTCTGTAGCTCAGATCCCCTGGCTCCAGCCCCAGGCTTTGCCAGCTCTGTGTGACTTTCCTGGTCTCTGTACAGCTTCTAGACAGGAGAGCTGGGCGGTCAGGGGTACTGGGGTGCAGGGCAGCAGGATTACCAGGGCTTTCTCTGGACATCCCACTGTGGTGTGAGGATAATGTACACATGCAGAGACGTGTACATAGGGTGCCTGTGGGGTCTTTGTATCTCCTTTTGTTATCTGTACTTTGTTTCATTATTACAGTACAACAGAAGTGTGGTACTAGAGATTGGAACATATATTTATTTAACCCCAAATTTAACTTAACAAAAAGAGCTTACTTCTGGATTTAGAAGGAATTAATGGATTTTCTCTGTGAGAATTAATTTCTTTAATCAAAGAAATAATACATATTAATTTAATCATCACCAGAATAAACTAGAGTACATTTTGTTTATCACAGTGAATGTTAAATATAGTATTTTCCTATCTTATATGTGAGAAAGGTAGTTATATCACATATAGAACTTACTAGGGGGCTGGGGGTATAGCTCAGTGGCATAAGCGCTTGCCTGGCAAGCGCAAGGTCCTGAGTTCAATCCCTGGTACCGGAAAAAAAAAAAAAAAAAAAAGAACTTACTAAATTTAATATAGCCAAATTACTTGCACAGGAAATTTTTAGTTTCTAAACATCTATAAAAATTAAACCACTATGATCACTTGTATCAGAATTTTCTTGTATTTCAAAAGTATGTGTGCTGTTTATAAAAGCATATGAACCTATGAATAACATCACTCACTAGACTTTTGACGTTAATGGTTTCTATAGTGTAAGAGAAATCCTTTACAGCACAGAACTTACCTTTTGCCCGTTCAGCCCTGGAATTCCAGATGCTCCAAGAGAGCCCTAAAGAGACACATAAGTAAAGTAGGTTGATACTGTAATCAAAACATTTCAATTCTACATTTATGTTAGCTCTATGAGCTGTACTCGTATCTTGCTAAAATACAACGTCTCTTAGAAAAATTTTAAGATTATGCTGTTCAGATCTTAGTCATTATGTTAAAATATATAATAATATAGATAGATTCTTCAAGCTTTCTCAGGAAACTAAGTTAAAATTTAACTTCATTCCCCCAAGTACACTTAACCTAGTACGACTTCAAAGAATCTGATATCATAAGTTGAGATCCATATCTCAATGTCTCTAAGTCTTTTTGTTAAGAAATAAAGTCAAGCGTGGTATCTGTAAAACCAGCAATTTGGGAGGCTGAGGCAGGAGGATCACAGATATGAGCCCCACCTGGACAACTTAGTGACTTAGCAAGACCCTATCGCTAAACAAAAAAATGTAGAAAGGACTGCAGATGTGGCTCAGTGTGAAGGCCTGGGTTCAATATCCAATGCCATAATAAAAACATAGCCTTAGTTCCAACAGAAACAAGCATCACAGAGACCATAATTCTTGAATTTCACAAATTTAAATATGTAAACAAAAGTATTTGAAGTCATAACTGCTTTTTTCCCCAACTAAATAAGGGAACTGTGTTACAAACTCAAATTTCTTGCATCTGGAGCCCCTGCCCTTGTGGAGAGCAAATTTCAGTCACTGGAGTGTGACTTCCATAGTAAAGTCCAACAGGTACCACAAATGTCACACACAGGCCAGGACCAGCACAGCTTCTACACAACAGAATGAAAGCAGGTATGTGCACAGTTCTGTGGGGCCAGGAAGAATGGCAGGGCAGGGATGGGTGAAGCAAGATGCGAAACACTAGTTACTCCCAGAGAAAGTCTATGGGCGGGGGGTCATGAGTGGATATAGGACTGTTAGCAAGCATGATGTCATTTTCCTCACACCTCCTTTTTAAGCTCTGGAGAAACCATTTTTAAATACAATGTGCTTATTCTTTGTCTAGAACTAGAAAACAGATTTTCCCCCTTATTACATGTATATTAAATTTCTTTAATAATCATGGGAAAACACTTTTAAAAATAGTAACGAGAAAACTACAAAATAGTGATTATATGCAAAACTAATCAAGGTAGCAAGTCAGTTCTGTAGTGTGCTCCATGATGTTATGGAGTGGCTCATTAAAGGGCTTCCGAAGCCTGAAGCAGTAATGTGATCCTGGTTGAAAGTGGATTAGGGTAGCTTTACAATTCTACACCATGCTTAATAGAGATGTTATCATGAGGGACACAGTGTCCCTACACAGAAAGTGTCTCATAACTCATTGGCTTTGGCTTGGTTTGTAGTGTTATGTTTCAACAGATGCCACATGCCCATTATGTGGGGGATAAAGTCTCTATCTTTGATGGATTCCAAAGATAAAGAATAATCACTTTCCCAGCTGTTATTATACAATTGTTTTCTTTAGTTTTCTTCCAGTTGCAGGGTGGGAGGTTGGTGGGGTGTGCGGAGTGGGACCTAGTGATGTTTGCAGACATAGGGCCATCTACCTGCTAGGGACACAGTTACAACTGAGGTGTTGGTGTAGTTTCAGAACTCCTAGATCCTCCCAGCACAATGTAATGGTCACTATCACTGAAGGACAACCAGGAAGTCACTTTTCAGGTTACAGGGACAAAGGGGACACTTGGCGGGCAACTATAGTGCTGTGAACCAAGCCACAAACACATCACTTATTCTGATCTGTTCTGTGGCTGTAGGCAATTATCCATTTGCGAAAGGTCATGAATTGAATTTTCAATGTCTTATGATCCTTGACATTTCCAGTTATGTCTCAAGGTTTGACCAGTATTTGAATTAAAAATTCAACAACTTATAGGTTTAGCATACTGTAGAAACAGTGTGCTCCAAATACACTGAATTTCGTACAATGGAGTTGATTAGAAATATCAGGCTACATTATATGATGGTGTTTTTAGAAATGAGAACGTACAAAACAGACCAACTTCTTCAGCACCTTACAATAGCTCTCTCCCACCACTGGGCAATGGGTATAATTACTTTCAGAGCACTGCTGTATACTCTACCTTTTGTCCCGGAGGCCCCAGAGGACCCTAAAAAATAAAAAAAAAAAACAAAAAAACCCTCAGTTAACATAAGACAATAGCCATGTAAATTAAGATGATCAGTTAAAACTGTCCATGAAGTCCTTGCCACATAGAAGTTTGCAGATGTCAGGGAAGATTTTCAATCAGAGGAGCAAAATAGATTTTTAAGTTGTTTTATTCTTTTCTAAAGACATATATGCAGTAGGATCTCATCTTTCCCTTGAGAAAGTTCACTGCGCCCGTGCATCTGTTTCTGCAAATACTTGCAAATGGATTACATTGATCTTACTTAGAGGGCTGATGTATTGTAGCTAGAAGCAGTTAAAATGTACACAGTTCACCAGGAAAGCAACACACTCCAAGACTTCTGCATCTGCAGGACTTCAGGAGGCAAATTTGCAAATAATTGCTTAGCATCACAAAGAAACATGTTCTGTTCCCATCTTTCTCTGAGGAAAGGTGGTCAGATGACAGGCATAAGGCCTTGTTTATGAATAAGGGGAGGCCAGAACCCGTGTGGTATCTCACATGTACTTGAAGAAAAGATGCTGCAAGCCTGCGCTAAGACTGCACAATGCTGAGTGGCAAGAGGTATGCGGTGTTTAGTGAAATGAATGAGAATATTTACCCGGAAAATGTAAATGTGACAGTTTTGAGATTTAGCAGTTTTTCAATCACAGAGCCAGAGTTTAGGTTCTTTTGGCTTTATTTAGAGCAAGGCACAGCTTTGGAAGAGTGGTAAAGAACACAGAAATATAGCTATCATTCCAATGCTTTAGGTGTATTTTAAAGTAAAAAATTAAGTACTTTCTAATTCTTTCCAAAATATATTTACTTTGGTATGTTTTAGTGAAGTGGCAGATGTTAACATTTTACATAAAAGTTCTTTAGTGTGTTACCCTTAACTAATGGCTTACTCCTTTTCAGTGAGTGATGTTTCAGCTAATTGGCATCTCACATTCATCCTCAGTCACATTAGACAAAGCACTAGGGCAGTCATTAGAGGAAGGCTTGCTCTTGTATCATTCTATTTTATTAAAAATACAGAGTGCTCTGGAACATTGAGTCTGTTTCCCATAGTTATCTTGTAATCCTCAAAGGAAGACTCACACTTTTTCCCCATAATCAGCTTTAGATTATTCAAAGCATGCTATGCAACACACCTTTACATATTCCTCTTTGATTTAACCTACCAGCCAGGTTTTTAATGAGCTTGTTTTCAGCATATTTGTGGTCAGACACTCTTCCTCTCCATTTATTGCATCTATTTAAAATTCTCCCTCTTTTAGATTTTGCAGAGAAAACAGACTATCAAGTCTAAATTCCCTTGATATCACATCTCTCATCAACTGAAGCCCACATGGACCCCTTTCCTGTATCAGAGGAAGAAGGTCCCAGGTCTATATCAGGCCAGCTCACCCAGAAGACTCTGGAGTCCATCCAGGCCTCGCCCTCTGGGATCTCTCTCAATCAGTTACCCCTGCATCTCCATCACAGCCTCCCCTCTCACTGTTCCCTTCCTCAGCACATAAACATGTTGAATCATTTCCTCACGTGGGTAAATTGTCTGGGAGGCAAATGTTAATGCCAAATAAAGGCAGAGCTTGCAGGTGGTGGTGATAGGAGATCTGAGCATGAAGACAAGACTTGGGTTTTATCGTTGTCTCGGATTCTGTTTTCTCAAGTGTCTCCAGGGCACTTCGCTTCTTAAAATGTTGATGTTAGAAAGGAAATCATATAACAAGGAGTACATTAATTCAATGTTTAGACTGAGCATGTGTATGTTCAGTTCACAGAGGTTTCCTCCGTATTGTAAACCTAACTTTGCCACTTGAAAAAATGCCATCCACTAAAATTGGATGTTGCATTACATCGACATATAACCCTGGAACAGACTACTTCAAATGAAAAGGAGAGCAACTTTGGTATGAAATACTTTCACCAGAGAGTAACATATGTGGGATGTTCTAATTGGAGCTCTATTGCAAGATCTCCTCAAGTCGGAGCATTAGAAAGACTAACCACAACTCTAAAATTCATAACATTTAATAAAGTATTGTACTATTTTAACACAATATTTAAGGAAGTCAGATGATAACTTTAAAGGGCAATGTCTTTTACTTTTAAGAAATCAGTGCTGCTTTTGGTAAGTTCTGAAAATAAAGGCAGTTTTTAAGATTTAACAGTAATTCTTACTTGTGAATATACATCTTATATTCACAGTTCTACTGCCTAGAGTATACTCTTGGCTACCAAAAATGTACATATACTTCTCTGATGCCACTGGCAAGAAAAATGTGTGGTACACAAGGAGAGTGTCATCTTTCACCAAGAAGAAGCTGGGAAGGACAGCTGAATAGAAGTCATGGACACGTGTGGGTAGGTGTACACGTGCATGGGAGCATGCACAGGCCACAGTCATTTTAATGAACAAGATTTTACTTCTATGTGTTTTCAGTATCTTTGGATTAATAACACCATAATATATCTGTGCTGTTGCAGTAATTAAACTTAAGCTTACAAATTAAGGTTTCTTTGCTCTAAACTTGATATTGTAAGGAGGGCATGTTGTTAGAAGTTGGTTAAGATGTCTACACTGATTTAGTGTTGTGGTTTCTGCTACAAATATAAATTTATAATAGACAAATGACATAGACCCATTCATTAATTTATTTAATATTTTAAAAACTTATTTATACTTGGCTTGGTTGAAAAACATCATATATTTATTATTTACTTGAGACACTAATGCTTATTATTCCTAAAATTAAAGTTCTTTTTTTTTTTTTTGGCAGTACTGGGGATCGAACTCAGGACCCTGCTAGGCAGGCGCTTATTCCACTGAGCTATATCCCCAGCCCCCCTTAAAATTAAACTTCTGGTAGCTCAAAAAGTTTTAAAATAATTCCATTATTATTAATCCTATGATTTAGTAAGTTTGGATCAAATAATTTTCCAAAGTAGAGTTATAATCTTTTGGGTTATTTTTATGAATTATGGTCCTTTCTTAGATATTCTTTTGGTAGGCACATTTATAATTTACATATGTTCTGTATGCAACCAATTTAGATGGATATAATCAAATTTATTTAATTTTTAAAAAATAATTTCTGTATGCCTCAAGATTAAAAACTCAGAAACATGTAGAATTTCAACAAATTAAACTAAACTTCTTTAACTCTAGATCTATCAACTATAATTTGAACCTTAAAATGTATTCATCTCAGTGTAGGTTCTAAGCAATATAAAATATGTAAACTTGTCATTAAAGATTTCTGCAGAGTGGGTATAAGTTTATTCAAAAGGTAAAAACAAAATGGCAAATTCTAAGGGTGAAGTAGCAATGTCACTAATTGGCACAGAAAGCTTTACACCAAATTTTAAAAAATTAAATTCAGATAGAAACTGGGAAATAAGGGATTATTCAGTGCACCCAGTTTTCCTCCTGTGTCCCTTGATCCTGCCTGATGCCACTCTGAAGGATCATATATAACACCCAGTGTATGCTGAGCAAGTGGCGAAAGAAATCTGAGTCTCCACAGTGCTAGTTGGCCAGCGTCCTCCCAAAGCCTGTTAACTGGCCCAGGAGGGACCTTTGCTCCTCCTCCCTGAGCCCATCAGGACTCTGTGCTCCTGCCCTCCAGCTGCAGCGCCATGCCCTGCTGAAGCCCTTGTCTCTCTCACCTAGCTAATGTGACAGCTACCTCATGGCCACTCTGCTTTTAGTGACCTCCAACCTTTCCACTCATCACTGTCTGCTGCAGGCTAATGGGCTCACATCCCCTGCTCAGGTGCCCTCCAAGGGCTTTTGCACAGCATTTAGCAGAGCATAGGTTTGGAAAATAGCTGTATTTCTCCCTACCTGCCGTGCTTCCCCACCCCCACTCCTCCAGCGGTCACAGTCAGGGGCTTTGCTCATCTTCTCCTCTGCACCCATTCCACACTCCAAGTTTAGCGCCCCTGCCTGGGCGTTAGGTCCCCTTCTCTTATCCTCCAAAGTACCCCTATTACAGGACTTTTCAATAGCACTGTAGCATTAGAATAACTGTCTAATTAATTATTCCTTCAAACATCGTTTACCCTACACAGCATACTCTGGTTTCTTTTCAAGATCATATAAATCTTTCGCCTTTCATCCTACACAGCAGTTGGGTTGTAGGGATTGTACAGTGAACCTTCCAGAATTCACTTGTTTATTACTTTATTCAATATTTTTCAGGGCCCACTGAGTGCCAGGAAATGTTTTAGCACTGGGGGCCCAGTAGTGAACAAAGACATAAAATTCGGGCTCTCTTGGGTGTTATATTCTGGGGATGGACAAAGACGTGGGCAAAGTATGAGGCCGGGTCAGCTCGCCAGCGCTGGAGCGAAGAGGGAGGCAGAGAATGGGACAAGTGGATGCGGCAGCGCTTCAAACAGGCGGTTGGTGAGGGCCTGGCTGATGGGCGACAACGTAACAACTGAACACTGCTCTGGGCGGGGGTGGGCAGACCAGGTGTGCAGAGAAGGGGGAAAAAGGCTCCAGGCAGGGTCAGCGAAGTCCAGCACAGGAACGAAGATAGGTGTGTGGGACACAAGGAAGCTCTGGGAGAGTTAGTAGGGGACGGGAGGCAGATAGGGGCAGGGGAGGGCAGGGTGCAGCACCTGTATGAACTAGTAGGGACTTGAAAGCCTAACAGTTCACCCTGAGTCCGACTGAACAACTACAGGAATGAATGGAGCAACAAAGTCGATCAAGTTTTCTTTCTCGTTCTTTAGATAATGGTGTCTCAAGAGAGGAATGGCAAGATATGTTACTCTTGTTCACCTGAGCAATACCAACACTACTGGCTCAAGAGCCTCCATATTACTTCTAAGGGAAAGTGTGGGTGGAACAATTCATGGTTTTTACAGTAAAAGGTAAAGCAAAGATCATTTCTGTTCCATGCTATCAACACTGAGAGTGTTGTGTCCATGAACAGTAGGTGGAATTATCAACCTGCATTCATCCTCAGGCAGGGCACTCAGAAGTGGATGGTTCTATGTCACTATATGTTGAGTGTCCTTTCCACTCACATACATATATATATATTTTAAAACCTTTCCTTGATAGATCATGGCATGGAAAACAATTAATTAATTTTTTCTGATACTACTGATGTTAGCACAGATCTGATTGAGGTATTAATTACTTAAACAGGATGCAGAGTTTCTAAGTGATATGCTTTAGGGTGCCTCTGGGGAGATGTTTTAAGGCAAGTTCTGGTTGCCTGCTATTAGGAAATGATGTAGGGGGTGGACACAGTTCCTGTTCTGTCCCTGATGGCAAACAGTAAAATTTGAAGCTCAGAAAGCTCCTGGTCATTGTTGGATACAAGGATATACAACCAGCTTCTGTAATAAAAATCCCAGGGAACAAAAGGAGGGGGCCCATCTGCAAAGGGAAGGGCAAAAGCCCCAGTTATAATTAAGTTATTTGAAATTGTTTCCTTTTTCAGAATTTGTTCATGATTTAATAGAAGTTAGGCAAAATGAAGACAATGCTTTTTAGAGTCTGGTTCTGCTGGGAAGAATGAGAACGTGTATACTCCAACTTACAACAGAGTCATAAATGCCCGGGTGCAACACACTTTTTAATTACAACTTTTTGAAAGATGTTAACATGGCCAAACATATCACAAGTCCACAAAATATATAGACTTGGTTTATAAAGAGCAAGAGGAAATTTGAAACAAATGATAGAAATTTATCTTCCTTAAGAAGCAGTCATTTAAGGTGCACTTACATAGAATTCCATGTTCTACTTGGGTGTATGATGTGGGAAAGTTAAGAAACAAACTCCAGCTACTATTATAGCATGGAATTTAAGTGATGCTTGATAAAATTTGGGTTTCATAGCTTAAACATGTGGCAGTGTCAACCCAGAAACTACTGGGAAATATTTATCGTACAAGAGACTACGCTGAAATGCTTTCAGTGCAAAGGCCATGATTTAGTCACACTGGGTGTGAAGGCAAACAGCATAAACAAGAGCAGGACAACCTGGGAGAGCTACATCTCTTGTCTCATCTTTATGGACTCTGTCTTCAGCCACATTTTTCCCTTATATTTTCCCAGCTAGTCCGTGTCCTTCTCTGTTAGTCTTCATTCAAAGTCATAATCAGTCTTTCAGGTTCATGGTCATAACGCGTGTGCTTTCTGAGCCCTTTCCAGTGCACCCAGACAGAGCTTGCTTCTGTCCTCTGTGTTTCTCTGACTGTTTCATTTCATCTGGCTGTATTTTAACATAAGCAATACTAATTTGCTTACATATTATAGAAATCCCCCATTGCCTAAATAGAAACTTCCCTAGGCCATGTATTTTAACATTTCCAGCACCTAGGTTGGTGTTCAACATAATTATTGATTAAAGCTGAGACAATGAATGAATAAGAGCATAAAAATTGTAAAATCCTGAGCCAGGTGTAGTGGCTCATGCCTATAATCCCTCCCTCAGGAGGCAGAGGCAGGAGGATTGTGCTGTGAGTTCGAGGCCAGCCTGGGCTACAAAGTGAATTCAAGGCCAGCCTGAACTGCATAGCAAAACCCTGTCTCAGAAAAGACTAAATAAATAAATAAATAAATAAATAACACTCTGTTTACCAGATTTCCACCACTTTACCATATGATCATACTTCTGAGACTGGAAAGGGTCCCAAGTTTGAGATAGATATATTAAAATACCGGGGATTTTTGCTTACATAATATCACTTCAAAATTTCTATTACTTGAAAAAAGTTCCCCCGAAGCCCACAGCCTGTTTGTAAGATGGCATGGCATTACGTTTATTCGTGAACATTTGGTGAACAACAATTCTAACTGGAGTAATAACTTTCTAAAAAGCAAATTCTTTTTGAATTCCCTTTCTTGCGTGCTGACTCTTTGGGGAGCAGGAAATACTAACCCAAGATGAATCATTTGTTGGTACTTCTTAAAAATCGTGAGGCTCTGACCTTTTGAAGGGAGGTCTCTTAAAGCGCAGGAAATTAAAGAGGTAATACATTTTTCTCACCACTTGAGAAAACCAGAGCCCAAGACTAAATATTGAGCATTAATACCATGAGCAGATTAAAGACAGATCTAGGTATTTGAGAACCTATGTGCTGATCAGGTTCCAAAACAGAGACTCTGTATCACATTTCACCAGATAGCCACAACTGAAATTAGCTCACTCTGTCCCTTCTAAATATTTAATAAATTGCTTCTTAGTGCTGAACCCAAAATGGAAATGACCCAAAAAGAAGGCAAAATTAACAGGCCCCTCTGCCCTCTGTGACTGCACATTCTTCCCTCGCGTACTATAAAGAAGAGAGATTTATGGTTCATAGAAGCCTATCACCCTACACTATACTCAGTAAAAAATGTTTCTATTGAGTAACATGTAAGTGCTCTTCCTATTTTAAATCAACAATGCTGAGAAACATCGGCCCCTACAATTTAAATAGCCCGTGATCTACAGAAAGTCTTAAACTTAAGACTAAAATATATGGTCATTTGCCATTCAGATCTGTTTTCTATCTAGACAGATCAGTGCTATCTAATGGAAAATTTTGAAATGATGGAAATATACAATTTTTTTCAAAATATTCTATTTTGTTCATTGGGATAGAGCTTTCCCAGGTCTGTTCTGAAGGTGAATCATGCCACTGGTACACATAGCAATGAGCTGGAAGTGGGGTAGGGAGGTGGGGGTTTTGAGGTATATGCCTGGAATTTGGTCCTGTGAACACCCAAGATTTGAGTCTTACAAAGTTAGAGCCCAAGTTTTATATAACAGAGGGATGGAGAAAGGTGTGGGGAGAGAAAGGAAGAAGGCCAGGGGCTTGGGCTGGTCATTCCCTGGCTTTAAACTCTAAGTACTGCAGAACCTCTGGATTTGAATTCTCCAATCAAGTATGAAGATTTTTGTGTGTGTCAGAAGACAGAATGTATTTTATTGAACAGTTTATTAGCTTGGTTTATACATTTCAATATTTACACATTTTGTGTAGAGACTTCCATTTGTTCTCTTACCCTAAAATTTGTACACATGTCCTAAATCTTCAAATGTAAATGTACAATTTAAATGGATCCAATTTTAATTGTAAAAGTTTCTTCTTCATGAAACATAAAAATAGGGTGAGAAAGATTAATAATTTGAATATATCCTCGTATAAGAGTCCTATATTTTGCTTCAGTATAGCTCCAATAGATTGGATTCTAAAGTTAAATGTTAGCTAAGGAAGTTGAGTATAGTTTTGAAGAAGACATTTTAAGACCATCCTTTAAAGTTGTTCATTTAAACATACAGCTGTTCAATTAATCATGAAAGGGCGATATACAACGGCTAAACATACCAGGCTCCCGTGCGTGTATAATAAACACACAGGAGTCTAACAGGACTTGGGAGCTGGAAGGGGCTCACACTACTTGGTCTTACCATTCTCTCTGGATGAGGAAGTTTAGGCCTAGACATCTTAATTGGCCCATTAGACTTTCAGATCTTTCACTGGAGCCACTGTAGAGAGTCAAGCACAGAGCTTATTCACAGGATGGTGGTCATTAAGAAAACCACAATGAAATGACAAGGAAAGAACACAGACCAAATCATCTATTCAACATGAGACTATCTTTCTGTACTTAGCTTCCAGGACCACTCTTCTAAATTACCACTGAAAACGTTCCCCCAAAAGGTGAGATTTTGTTTCTAGGAGACAGAATCAGTTTGAAGGGAAGTCAAATACGCCTCTCTTGTTACTGCACTCATGTGACATTTAGATAACTTTAAAGAAAGCCTGTGTACACTGGAATCACAAATTCCTGTGGCAGCCGAGGGGAAGGGGTGCTGGGCAGGCATCAGAGAAAGAAGGCAGATTGCTTGTCAACCTTCTCTTGGTTCATTTGGAAAACAAAGCACTACAGGCTGGGGACAAAAACACCAAGGTGGTGGAACGGCGCTGTCCTGTGGTGCTTATCTGTACTTCATGGACCATCAGATGAGGCGAGGATAACGAACCCTTAGGAAAGTTGCAAAGGCGTCCCAGCAGGCGGGGTGTGCAACTTAAGAACACGCAATCTTGACAAATAGGACTTCATTGTCAAGATCCAGCCTTACTGCTGTGCAAAAATGATTTTCTTCATATTTCTTATTTGTGATTTGAAGGGTTGGGGCTTTGCTTCCTCTGCTAGATCCAAATCAGGAGACAAAATCTGCTGTTCTGCCATCTGCTGACCAAGATAGCAGGCTGATCAAAGTCCACTAAGGAAAAAGTTGGATTTTATTGAGTCTGTGGCACAGTAATGTCCTATAATAACATTTGAAGCAAGTCTTCACTTACTAGTTATTTCCATTTTTAAGTGAAGCAGAAATAATAACCTATGCATATGTTATTAACTAACATTTTTTAAAAAAGCATTATATTCACATAGTGCAAATGTCATAAATGGGTTTATAGGCAAAACTAAAACAAGCTAAAATGTCTATATATCCTTGTCCAAGTTTCACCTTAATGGATGACATTTTCTTGAGTTTTGAATTCCCAAATACTATCAAGGTATTTTTACACTCGGAAAGAGATGAAAGGATGTTATGCAGTTTGCATGTATCTGGGGACTGGAGAAGGGAAGGAATAAAGAGCTTCAGAATAGGGAAAGTGGCTTGTTCTATGAAGCCTTGGATAACAGACACCTTAGACCAAAAATAATAATCAGAAACTGGGACTACTTAGTACAATAAAAACACTTTTATCTTTCACTTTTCTGAGAGTTTCTACTGCATTTGTTAAAGAAGCAGCAAGAACATCTAAAGGAAAGATATCTTCAAAAATACTATTTTAACAACAGCTTAAAATTCAGAAGAACTAGAAGGAAAAGACTGCTTATGTCAGAATGTAACAAGAGCGTACTTCTGATTTCAGGGAGCCCTCGGTTTTCTTCTTGTGTCTGGTTTCATAAGACAGAATGGCTCTGTTCCTACTTAGATGGAATCCAATTTAGTCAAGCTCAAAATTCTGTCTCTTAAAAATCTTATCCTGAACTTCTCAGAAAACCCCAAGGTCATGTTGACAGATTCGATGTGCAGCAGGATTAAATAAGTGTGGAGCTGGCAGAGCTAGACCTCTTCTTTTTTTATTGTGTCATCCACACTGCTAATCTCCCAATGATTATTTTTGCAATATAAACTAGCCTGGATTATGAAAACTAATTCCCTACCTGACCCACTCATAAACAGTTTTGTAAAAGCTAATTTTAGGTTGTTTTAAGCTTTCTCATTTTGCCAACAGAGACATTTTAAATTTATAAGAGTCCTCCATGCCTCCTAAGACCCTCATCATCTAGGCAGGCATTTGCACAGCACAAAGCATCAAGTGGAGCAGGTCTGCATGAGGTAGGAAGGTGACGGCGGGGTGTCAGTTACATTCTGTTTTAGCTGCGCGGCAAGAAGGGGGGTATTAGGAAAAACTGATGATCTGATATTTAGCAGAAGAAGGCCAAGAACTCCCATCCACCACAACAACAAGTAGGGTGAATACACACACACACACACACACACACACACACACACACACCCTGCTCTGTCAATCCTAGTATTTAACATGCTATCATTTCACTGGGAGCTGCTGCTAGCCCTGACATTTCATAGTGGAGTCTTTCTGTGCACCCAATGATACCACGGGACATTTGTTTTGGCCATAAGACTCCTCATTTATGGAATTCTTTCTAGTTCATAGTACAGACTAGATTCATATTTCACTTGCCTCTTACCATAATTCACTGAGATACACAAAATAGGAATTATTACCTACATTTTATAGATTAGTAAAAAGCAGCACAGACTATAATCACACACCCCAAAGTGGTCCCAAGTCAAGACTGGGGCCATGTATTTTTCTCCCTACTGAACTTTGAGTTTATATATATATATATATATATATATATACACACACACACAAATACTTGAAAAGAAATTTCTAAAGAAAAACTCATGAAAATTATAGTTATGCTTTCAGTACCATCTTTCTTTGAGGTGAGCTAAGATATACAGGTACTAGTCAGGTTAATAAACACAAATTAAAAAAACAATGATAGCTTTTTTAGACAGAAAATATTTCATAGTAACCAATACACAATATAGAAATTGAGCTTGCTGGGAAGAAGACAGGCTCAGAACAGGATTGCTTTAATTGCAAAATTCCTCAGCACATTTAAAATACAGTGATTTATGAAAACCTGATTCATACACAACTTTACAGGAATACATCTGTTATAGAAATCCATGCTGGCTCACCTGTAATTTACTCTAGAGGAAATGACTGAGTGATAATAATAACATGCTCACATCGTTCTTCATTATAGATCTTCAAGTGCTTCCCCCTAATTTATTGCATTTGTCTTTGGTGACCTTTTAAGGCAGGCAGAGAGTGTATTATCCTTTCTTTACAGATGAAAAGTTGGGAGGTTAAGTGACTCGCCCAAGGTCAGACAGACAAGAATTCATTCACTGCTCTGAGTGATGTAGTTTTAACGGGGGTAGTTAAGGAAGTAAGGTTCTTCCTATTTTTTTTTTAACCAGCTGTGAAGGCTATTAAAACAGAGGTGGATGATCTCACAAACACAACACTGAATGAAAGAAGCCAGACACAAATGTGTACATGCTGTATGATTCAATTAATACAAAATTCAAATGCAGGCAAAACTAATCCATCACGACAGAAGTAAGGATGGGAGTACCCTGTGGGATGAGGACTGGAGGACGGGGGTTGGAGTTTAGGGTAATAGTCCACTTATTGATCTGGTCTGTACATTGTTAGGTTTGCTTTTTAACTGCATTTAAAAATATGAACTAGGGCCAGGGATATAGTTCAGTGGCATAAGCACTTGCCTGACAAGCCTGAGGTCACGAGTTCAATTCCTGGTACCAAAAAAAAAGTGTTTTAAAATTATCAACTAAACCTGGAGTTTAAAGAAATAGGGAAAGGTCTATAGAAAATATAACTAGTATTAGGTGCATTGAAAAAGGACTTTTGTTTTGTTTTGTTTTGTTGTAGGGTTTTGTGTGTAGTTCAGGCTAGACTTGAACTCATTATACAATTCAAGCTGGCCTCAAACTTACAGTGATCCTCCTGCCTCACCCTCCCAAGTGCTGGGTTTATAGGCATTCATCACCATGCCTAGCTACGAAAATTTCTTTATGAGGCCAAGTACAGTAGCACACACCTCTAATTCCACTACTCAGCAGGCTGGAGCAGAAGGATTCTCAAATACAAAGGCAATGTGGTCAACCACGTTAGACTCTGCCTCAAAATAAAAATTTACAAAGGGTAATAGTTAAGTAATACAGGGTTTTCCTAGCATACACAAGGCTCTGGGTTTAATTCCTAGATATAAAAAACAAAACAAAATTAAAAAAGAGTTTTTCTCACTTATATGAAATTGAAGCACTTTAGGATAATAACACAATCTATTTAGGACTATGTCAACATTTGTATTTAATGGTCTCAAGCTAGGAATTGGGGATAGCTCAGTAGTTGAGGATGTGATTAGCATATGTATGCAAGGCCCTGGGATCGATTTTCAGCATAAAAATATAGCAAAAGCCCAAAACAACAACCCAATATACCCCTGAAACACTAGGAATCATAGGAAATAGGATTCATGTAGTGCATCCACAAGAGTATATATAAATTCATGGGTGATAAGAATGTGATTTTCATAATAATACCCATTTTATTTCAGAACTTCATACACGAGTAGTGTGTTGAGTGTCAGGGTAGGATGCTAAAGCCAGTGGTAAAAACCTGAGTTGGCAGGAGATGAGCGAAATTCCTGAGACTCCTAAGCAGGTGTGGATGCAAGAGTGAATGGGATGACATATCTGACTGTTCTCCAGGAAGGATATGGTAGACACTGGCGATTACTCAAAGCAACTTGTACTGTAATTTCCAAGAACCCTTCGTACTTACGTGGCTTGCAGTATTACGAGTCACTTCAATTGCAGGTACCACTGATGACAAATGCTTTTTTTCCTAATTTTATTTTTAATTCATGATAGTCCCCAAAATAATGTGAGCCCAATATCCACCCTAGCCTCAGTGAACAGGAACAGAGTGCCTCAGGGTGCTGAGTGAGATGCGGTCCCCCCAGCACTGTCCTTCCATTAGGGACTTGGCTGGCTGGGTGGGCCACTGTGTGCTTTTGTGTGTTTGTTTTCACAATAAACTAGCCAGGTAGTTTTCAAATAAGTTTTATCTGCTGCCCCCCTACAAGATGTGAGCCACATATCATGGGGCAAAATGATGATCTGTGGCCTGGCCAGGTGTATCATCTAGCATGTGGGTAGAGATTTCCCGTGTGCTTCCCAGTGGCGCTCTTAGTGTGGAGTGGGTTCGGAAGGTAGCTTGCGAGGCGGAGGAAGAGGCAGAAGAGGAGGCTGGGTTAGTTCCCTCTTCCCTCTGACTGGCAGAGGGTAAAGACACCCTCTGGGGACCAGGGTGTCTGCCCAGGACTATATGAAGCCCTTTCATGGCCTTTGAACAGAGATCCAAAAAGCACAATTGCCTCTCCCTGGGCAAAGCCCCTCTGAGGAGAAAAAGACCTTGACTCCCTGAGCAAGCTTTGCTGTGCTAATTCACAGTGATGGCCAGCCCCATGGAAGCTGGGGTGCAGGTCCCCAAAGGGAAGGCCCCTCATCAAAGAGCTGCGAGGGACCACCCCCTGCCCCACCTCCATCCTGGATCTTCCTTCCCCCATGTGGCTCCTGACGTGTACGCGCGTGTACATGTGTGTATGTGTGTAGGCCCACGGCCCTCAGTGTGTGGCAGACAGGCCACAGTTCTCTTTCACTTATATGAATTTTCACTGTTTTGTTATGGCTCTAATGACAGACATAATTGTCACATGTGATCTCCACCATGGTTTTTAATGTTCCTGGGCTCCTGTCATTTTTAGTACTGAAAACATAAATAAAATACTTGCCATTAAGCCTTGTTCTCCAGGTTTCCCAGGTTCACCCTTCAAAAAGATAAGGATAATGTTAGCAATTTTTATCTTTTACTTAATACTCCCCACAACCCATAAATAAGCACTTCTTTTAGGTTAAGTAAAACAACTCAAATGCTACAGAATTTAAAGAGATCTGCTATGCTTTCTTCCAATAAATTTTTTAAATATCTTAGGCTTTAATAAAGTTAGTCTATTTATATATTTCTAAGGGTATCTCATTGCAATATGTGGCAGTGACAGTTATTGGGGAACTGGCCCATAGATGCGTCATCTCTTCTTCATTGTCCTGTCCTGTTTGTACCATGACCAGGTCCTCTCTCTCCATCCCAGGTCCTCCCTCAGGTCCCCTCCCATCTCCACCAAGTCTACCTCCCTGCTTGCTGTCACCAAGGACAGGGTCTTATCTTCTGCATAGTAAAATAAAGATGGTGGCACAGGTCTCCTCTACGGGAACTCAAGAGCGTCCTATGTGGGACATAGACAACTGCTTTCGGGTAGGAATTAAATAGTAAAATGTGCAGGAATTAATCTCAGAATTTGGTCCTTATGAATTGACAATGGATGGAGTGCTTTGTTTAATCAAAATCCGTACAGAAAAATCTGTTCTACCAGTACCATTTTCTAACACTCAGGTTAAAATGGGATGATCATGTTTTATTGTCACATTATTGTATGACAGTCCTGGGCTGCAGTTATTTTACTGGAAACTTATGCTTGCTGGGCCACTATCCGGAGCTGTTGCTGACCTTCTCCATGAATTTTTATAAAATACCTTCTAGTGGTCATGACAGCATGTACAAATTAACTCCAAGAACATAAATCAAGTTCAAATGATAGAGGATCTCTTTTTTAAAAGTGAATTTGTTCTTTTTGTAAAAATCTCTAGCTCTTGAATCAATAAACTATATTCATGTGAAAGGTAGCATAAGTTTTGATTGTTTAGTTTGTCACACCCCCTTTATCTTTGTTTCCTAAAAGTAATTTCTACCCTAAATTAGATTTCAGTTATTGTATACAATACTCAATGATCTGAATAATTTTGTAGAATCAAAATATTTTTAACTAGTTTATTTAAAGAGAGACTCACTGCTAAAATGAACATGTTTGAAATATCCCCAAAGCTGTGAGCCTCTCTATCCTTGAGGGTTATCACCCTGGGAAATTCTGAGACATAAGCAGTTGTAGGATTAAACTACTACCTTGGAGGTTCAGAGAAAGGTTTCCCAACCACAGCCAGTCAGGTAAGGACAGTTGGTTCTTCCTCTCCTAGGAGCCAATTCCCAGTAGATCCCAGCAAGGGGATCTCAGAAAAGATTATCTCAGAAAAATTGCTGGGCTTCCTCCACTGAACCATTCATGTACTGTCCTGTACACTGGCACTAAACTTATCTCAGTAGCTAAGTATTGAGAGCACTTTCATTGATGTCTGTTAATAAGGATTATATACCTGGGACAGGTGCTATTAAAATCAGACCTACTGATGTTTTAACCATTAATTTTACTGTTTTTATTGGGTACTTTTTGGTCAAATTATGTACAGGGAATTAAATATTAGGAAGTTTTATTGCCTTTACTTTCTATAAATAACTTTGCTCTGTTTGCTGTGGACATTTTGCAATTTGTTACAGCCTCCTACTTCCTTTTCCAAAGTTATCTTCCCCTAAACCCGAGGCAAGAGGTTACCCTGAGGCAGATGTGGGAGGGGTCTCCAGACTGGAGGCCAGGCTCACCGGGCCAGGTCCCTGAGGTTTGCATGGGCTCCCATGGGTGGAGGGAAAGGGTCACCCTTCCGGCAGTGCCCTGCAATGCTTGGAGACTCTCCTGCTGCCCCTCTTCTCTCCACACCCCCTGCTCATGTGACTCCTTGGTTCCACAGCCCTTTGCCACCCTGCCCCATCCCGGTTCTCAAACCCATGACAACGGGATCCTAGAGCAACTCACAGGCACTCCTGGCATCCCGCGGGGGCCATCCTTCCCGGTGTCCCCAGGTGGCCCTCTGGGACCTGGAGGGCCTGGGGGTCCGGGAGGCCCTGCTTGCCCTTGGTCACCCTGCAATGGAGAAGGGGACATACCAACAATAACCAGGAAAGATTAATCCCCAGGTCTTCTTTTCAACACTTTGAATTTCCATTATCTAATCCACGGTTTACACTGAGAGGAACCAGGGGGACAGAAATGGAAGCCTGCAGGCAATTTACCTGCCAGCAGGGAGCAAATAAATATTCATGCTTGGAAGTGCTGAGATGCTATGAAAGCCAAAGCAGCCCAAGCCAGCCCGCTGCTGTGTTAGCACTAGCTGCGAACCTGGTAGGAACCTTGGTATAACTTTATCTGCCCCCATACGGCATGAGTTATATTCACTGCTTAACAAATGACTGCATTTGTAGCTCAACAAATATATTTACCTCTCATAGCCAACAAAATTAAGCAAAAGAAGCTCCTGGCAGATTTCATAATAATTTATGAGTAACTAAAGTTAGAGATACTTGAAATAAGAGCTATTCATAGTTAAAATTTAAGATTTTAAAAATTAAAAATTTTGATGTCTTTATTTTGGTACTTTCATATACATTTCAAATGCAGCTCATCAAATAAAAATTTGTTCTAAGATATTTACAAATAAAGACCCACCCCACTTCCATGCCCACACCCCACCCCAACCCACCCACAAGAAATAAATAGTAAAGCAACAGTACCCAGAGCCTTAATGAACGTAAAGAAGAAATCAGACTCAAGCAAGAGGAAGCACTACCTTAATCAAGCGGCGTTTAATGAGCTGCTGATCAGCAGAGAGAAAGCCATGATTGATTTTAGGAAACACCATCTGATCAGTCAGGTGAGGTCAAAGGTTGAAGTTCAGAGGTGAGAGAGTTGAAGAATAGGCATCAGAAGGCCCCAAGAAAGAAATAAAGACATATACATTAGATTATAGCAACCATTGAACAGAACAGAACTGGCACTGTGTCTGAGTCAGACCTGCTGGTTTTCCTGCATGAACTAGGAACCTCAAATTCAAGAGTGAGACCAGCTTTCATTAGAAACAAATCATTTTTATACCCCATCATCTTGCCATGGGTGTTGGTCTCATTCTTGGAAGGAGTTGAGCTATGATGACCCTATGTGCCCCGTCAAGCAGATAGTCGGCAGATGCAGTGCCAGTTCCATTTCTGTCAGACTCACCAACCAGCATAAATTGGCATGAACCCAGCTGCCATGCCATGGATGCCCACAGTCCAGAGCCCTCAGAGTTACTTAATGGGCTGGAAAATATCACAGAGCATTAGAGTGCGTGCAAACCAAAGCCGGGGGTATGGCATGGTGCCAGTGGGGTCACGCCAGCCAGAGGCCAGCATTCTCCCTGGGGCGTTGCTGATGCAGGTGAGATCCCCACAGCCCCAGATAGTGGTATGATGTTGTGATTGGAGGAGGCAACTGAGCTGGGCATGGCAGTTCAATGGTTCTTGCTCCCTCTTATGCTGACTGTGGCTCTGACTGCACAGGCATGAGACCAACCACAAACCTTGACGGTGAGGATCTGATTACTGTGCAGGGCAGCGACCGTGGGGAAGCCTGGCAGGCCCTATGGACACAGCACAGCACCAAAACAACACGACACAGAACGTCACACAGACAGTCTGCTGGTGGACAAACAAAACAACCACACACCTGCCTCTCCTGGCATAAGACTTGGGCACACCATAAACTAGCTGAGCAATCCTGCCACTGCTTAAAGCATGGGGTGCAAAGACAGAACTCACTGCCACTGTCCCTCTGTGCCAGGCATGGTGGGGGCTGTGCACACACTGGTGGGCCGAATTTGCTGCTCTGAACACGTAACTTTCTTTAAGGAATGTTAGTACAAAATGGAGATTACTGCGGACACATTGTGGATATTGTTTACCACTCACAACATAAAACACACGTGTTATTTTGTGGACACCAACAGCGGACCTGATTCTACTGTTAGATCAGAATAAACAAAATGCTTCCCAAAATATGGCCTTCCCACACATCACCCAGGTTCTCCCTCTAATCATCTGTTGGCTCTCAAGGGCCCTGGCTTCAGGAATTCCCACAAAGTGCTGGGAGAAGCTGGTCTCTTCTTACAGGCACGTTTCCCCTCATGGGGACTTATGGTCACACTCTGCAGTAATCAATTCTGTCACTTAACTTTCCAAAAGAACTTGACAGTTCACATGACCCCTTAAGGCAGAAAAGTGGTTTGGAAGTCTTCAATCAGGCACAAGAGAGGAGAGATGTTTCTGAGACTTATATTTCAATAACTGATACTAATTTGTCCTATAGGCGTTATCAACTGGGCAAGAGTGGAATTCTGTCTCGATTCCGTATTTCTCTTCTAGCAGCATGTGAAACTGGAGCCTTTCATTCCAATTTTTTTCTAAACACAGAACATGTTTGCCATACAAATAAACAACAACCACAGAGATTCACGGCCTCCAATTTCTGTGGCTCCCTTCCTGGATGTCCCCTTTTCTCACCAATTTTATTTTGAGGATAGCTTTAGGAAAGCCCAGAAGGTTTCCAGGTTCTTAATTTTATTCATTCTGTGGGTATTTTTCCTCTCACTTTTCCCCATGCTGGGGACATGCTTTTCTTTTTAAAAGAGTCAATCAAGTTAGGTTTGTCGTATGAAGACATTTTTTTTAGCCTTAATGCCTTTCGTTCTTGCTCTTTAGCATTATTATTTTTCAGGAAGCAAAGCAGAGGAAACCATCTCCCTTTTGCCAAATCTGTTCTGATAAGGCTATTAAGTGGCTGGGTAGTTTTGAAGTGACCTATGTCCTCTTTCTCTTCTCTCTAAGTAAAAGTCTTCTAAACATAGACTCTGGACAAACTCAGAAATACTACAAGTTGGAAAACAGATGTGTACAATTTGCTTTTGTTTTACTATGGAATATGAGTTTAAAATGTTATTAGATGGTAATGTGCCAGCATCTTTCCATCTGTGACTCATTAGCCCTATATTACACAGTCCGAATTTTATATATAAACCTTGTATTTATGTAACAAAGAACAAAAACAGATACAAACAAGATGTCTACGGAGGATCAGAATCTTGATTAGTGGTGATAAATCATAATGTCACTTGAGACATGATTATCTAACAAAATAATTTTAAATTAAAAACCTTTTAAAACAGCAACATGGTAGGCCTTACAAATGTTTTGAAATTCAAATATATAAATAAGTCACTTCTTGTACTCGTATTTGAGCATGACCAGCTTACTGTGTCAACATATTTTCTAAATACACATCCAAATAAAAACATTAACTTTTATAGCTTTTTTGGATTTTTTATTCATGGGTCCCATTTTGGCAGATTCTTACGTACACATATTTTACTAATTTTCACCCCACTTGGTTTGGGCTCTGATGTGGATGAGATCTAAAAAGGAAGGTGGGTTTATAATTCTCAGTTTAGACAGTTCTTTCCTGAACAGGAACTTTACCTGACTAGCTCTTCGCAAGCTGATCTTTATTCCCCAGTCAGCTGCACTGTGAAAATGTTACCAACTAGCTGCTTACAGAGACACTTGAGAGGTTTCACAAAGGACTTCATAGGTTTCATGTAGCAAAGGAAAAAGAAGACATACAAAAGGATTCATTTCAGTGTCAACAGAAATCGGGGCTGCAACATCCTGACACTCCGAGCTGTTCAGAGTGGGGAAAAGTATCCCTAACGGTATAACCAGTGTCCCAGGGCATGGATAAAGGCAATAATCCACATGGTACATTTTCTTGAAAAGTCCATTTTTATGGTAAATATTTAAAAACATTTTAATCTAAAGAAATATATTCTGGGGTAGAATGCAAATTTACAACATTTTAAAGTAGTATCATTTGATGGGGACCACCTTCAGCTCACAGGTAGACAGTACACTGCTTGCAGGAGGAGTTAGTTTGAAAAGTCCAATCCTGAATATGTATTTTTAGTGCACAGCTTCATGTGGCTATAACTGTTAGGCTTTCCAGGGTATTCATATAGAGAATTCACTTTTCCATTAATTATTCAACCCCTTCCTCAGTATCATTAGTCATAGTCCCTTCTAAATAAATAAAATGAACATATTTCACGTGGCTTTACATCTCAGAAAACTTGTCTGGTACACAGATGGTTGGAGCGGGTCTGGGAAAAAGAGCGTCTCTTGAAAAACATGGAGAGATGATCCAGAAGAAGCTGAAATACTGAAATAATTTGCACATACTTTTACCCCCAAATATTTTGAATTCTAAAGGAACTAGATGTGCAAGTGTGCAATATGTACTACCTTATACATTTCACGTTCTTGCTTTAGCTTAGAATCTGAAGACAACCTCACAAAACCTCCAGAGATGCTGTGTCATAGGTAACCATTTCAAAGTCAGGGTTTTCCATTACTCAAAGGGGCTCTATCCCCCTTCATTACCTTTTGGAAAGAAAGGTCACATCTACCCCAAAAGGACGTTGGACAAATAAATAATTCATAAGAACTGCTTCTATTTAGGGGCCATAAATCCAAGCTGTTACTGTCATTTCTACTGTATGCTCAGTAAGGATGAGTGTTATGCAGTTATATTATAGTGAGAAAATTGTATTTTGTCAAAAGCATTCACTAAGGCAATAACACAGCCAGAAATGTAATCCTTGACTTCTAAGTCTAGACTTTGTTTTTATGCAATTTATGAATTTACAATTTTCTTTTACTTGTTTTAGAGTTTAAAATATTAGCAAGCTTAAAAATTGACTAACACTCAACAATGTGTAAGAAGCATGTGTTGAGCGCCTTCTGTGTAGCATTTGCTGTGTTAGCCCCATGGGGAGTGACTGGTGAGGAGGATCCCAAGCTCACAGCCTTGTGCTCACTTTGGCAGCACATGTACCAAGCTCACAGTGTTTAACATCCAGTGGTGAGATAGGGGAAAATAAACAGGCAGTAACAATACCAAGTGATAAGTATTATGTTGGCAAAATTGGTTACAAAGAAAATTAACTGTGTACCTAATACTGGGAAGACCTCCCAAGTCAGGTGAGTGAGGTGTTGGAGGTTGGTCCAGCAAAACTCAAACTTGCAGAGATATAGGGATATTGCTAAAACAGTCTTGTGCAGGACTGTAGTCTAGAAATAGGAGAGTGACCAACTGGGTTTCCAGCATTGTGAAAGCAGAGTTCTCAGGACTTGTCATTTTGCTAGGAACACAGGGAAGATGAGGAGCTGGTCCTCAGTCATTGGCGTGAGCCACAGACTGACGGTGGAGGGACACCAAAGGAAGGTGATGCCACAGACAATGAATTCGATGAGGGATTTGCTTGGATTGCACTGTCCGAGGGTCGTCAAGAGGCAGCAGTTCGATAAGCATATGAAAGAGGAGAGGTTAAATCAGAAGTCACATGGCTGCACGAAGCCACCTAGAGAAAAGGTGTAGGGTAGACTCCCGGGGAAGACTTAGAGTGGGGGATTGGCAGAGGAAGAGGCAACTGCCAAGAGGATTCTAAGGAGCTGCTGTAGAAACAGGAGAAATGTTATCTTTTCTCGTAAAAATGCGCAGGCAAATGGGTCAAAATGGCTGAGGCGTACCTCTTCATTGCTTCATTAATTATGCTATATGAAGATACAGAAATGATGGGCGAGGAAGACACCAGCAATGGCCAATGTCACTGGAGACGGATGATCACTAACAGGCACAAGGGAGCATAACTCAGACTGGCCAGGTGTGGGGAAAAGGTAAACATGTATTTTAATTACAAAGGACCAAGGTACCTCAACAGCAAATCATCTTAGAAGAAAACAGTGCATTGTGCTAAGAAATGAAAATCTTCGTATTTGTCCACAGTGTACATGACCATTGATTCTGTTTGCTGAAAGTATGTCGTGCATTACAACATAACCACTACAGTGGGCATGTTTGCAGGATAAATGTAAATATTCCTGAAAGCTGATAAAATGATTTCTAGCAAAGAGAGACCAGATGGGGAAATGTAATAATAGAGCCCAAAAATATTTAGGTAAAAGAATCTCTTTAGTTTAACAGCAGAAACCATTAGGAGGCTAAATAAAGAAGACATTAAAAGAAAAAAATTGCTGTTAAATTGTTCTATATTTCAGTAGATAGTACTGAAATTCTGTGTCTGTGTCTGATGAGGAAAATCATCTGTATGAGGCTAAGTACCTAAGATGATCCTTTCACTAAATAACACGAGCATTAGGGCCTGTGAAAGTCAGAATTTATAAATTATGGGAAAAAATTGATAAGTCCCATTGTATTATGCTCTATCATCCTGTTCAGTCACTGTGGTATATCTTTTTGATAAATGTGAATTTCATAAATTATTTAAGAGAATAATGTGACTTCTACATTGGCAAATGTTATTAAATACTCATATACTACAGATGTTATAAATACTCACATATCTACCAAAATGCTACATAAAGGTAAACTACAAAATATCTGTGCCTAAGCAGAAAGATGGCAGAGAAATTCCAACACTGGCAGGTGCAAATTATAAGAAAAGTCATCTGAACTACACTTATAGGGCAAGAAGTTCAAACTGTCTTTTAAGGGTTTCCTGGGGTTTTTGAAAAGTATTTCCTAATGACACACAGCAAAGAGATCAATAAAAGATGAAATCCTATGAAAAGAACTAGGAGTCCTGAAGAATTGTTCTGGCCTGAGGGAACCAGAGAAGAGCAGACACGGGGAGTAAAACAAAACAGCCTTGTAGTCTGGGAAAGTAAATGAAACAAAATTTGTGAAAATGTTTGTATTAGTCACTTTCCTGCCCCTGGAAAACAATACTTAACACCCACAGCTTATGGGAGCACAGGCGTATTTGGCTCACAGTTCCCTGTGGGTTCAGCCCGTGGTCAGCCATCTCCAAGGCAGACATGGCCTGGTGGAGGAAAGCTGCTTATCCCATGGCAGCCAGGAAGTATAAGGTCGAAAATCCAGGGACAAAAATACACCCTCCCTGGTCACATCCCAGGCACACACCTCCACCTGGGCCCCGCCTCCTACTAGCACGTTCTGCTGTGAATTCAGCAATGGAGGAATCCATCCATAAGTCCAGTGCTCCCTGAGTCCATCGCTGTCCAAAAGCTCCACCTCTGAGTACACAAGACTTTTGTGGGACATTTTATATCTAAACCACAACAACATTATTTCTATAAAGCTTTCTATGATTGGATCTGAAATGTTCTCTCTAAATGACCTTCCAGAGAATGATCTTTTCTTAGGGATTTAAAATAATAAATGAGAATGACGATGATGATGGCTATGACAGCAGTTGAACCTCATGTGATAGTACGTGCCAGGTATTATTCCAAGGGCCTTCTAAATACTAGTGCTGTTAATCCTCGCATCAATCATGAAAAGCTGAGGTACAGAAAGGTTAAGGGTTTTTCCCTCCTATGAGTAAACATCAGGATCAAGACTTACCTACTGCCTTGGAGCTCCAAATTCCACCCCCTTAACCATTATATTTTCTGTAAATACTGTATAGTTCTTTGCTTATAAAAATAAGCACCATAGACCTTAGCCCAAGCCTCATGCAGCTTTGAGCATAAGCAAAAACACAGACACTGCACAAGCAACTTCAAATGCTGCAGGTGTCTTCTGACACACCCACCCATGCTCTTTTCCTCTTATATTTTTCTATTTGCTTGCCCTCCTCCCTTTCTCAGTCATGCTCTTAGGTGATGCTTATCCTTATTTCCTCAGGTTAGGCACAGGGAGGCAGAGTGGAAAACACAATTTGCCTAACATTTCTAGAAGCCAAAAATATCTAGAAAGACAGTCTTTCAACTGCAAGAGAAGATCTGCCACCTCAAGAGCAGGACTCCAGTCTTACTTCCTAGCAGTGCCCCAGGGAGCCAGGCTACCTCCAGAAAGAAATGTCTGCAAGGCCCAGAAGGATGGTGGGACTGGGAGAAGTCTTGCTGAAGACTTGCCTGCCCAGGGCAGAGCACAGGAGCCGTGAAGGAGACCCATGCCCCACAGTGCAGCAACGACGTGCTAGAGTGAGAGTGTACATATCTGTCGGACCACACTGCAGCCTCTGCCGCAGACTGTGTAGACTGAAAACCAAAGATCCAGAATCATGAAACAGCTGTAGAGGATGAGGAAAATATGGAAATCCCCAGAAGTCTGCTGGACTGGATGTCTGCCATTTTGGTCAGCTCAGAAGAGTGGAGGCTCAGATTCAAAAACCATGTTATAGAAAACCAAGTCATATTTCTTTCTGAGTTTTGGATGGAAATTCACAACTCTAAAGTACAGATGGTGACTGTTAACAAAACTGAAACTGTAAGAGGACCTGGAAAGGGGACCTAAGCCAGGTCAGATGGGCAAGGAGGACATATCTTTGGATAGGGCATTACCTGGGGACCTGCAGAATGGACTACTCTGAGATTCTTGGTGGCTGGCTACTTCTCAGAGGGCACTGACACTTTTCCTTCCTGATAGGATTGTCAGGATGAGTCCTTTCCTTTTCTGAAGATGCACTGGATCTACACTTGGTATTTAGTATTCCGGGTACTTGCCCTTAAGGCCCAGACTGTCAGGCAAGGCCAGGATAAAGGCAACGGCTCTAGGCTATAGGATGTCTACAGCAGCGAAGAGTAAAGAGAAGGGTGCCTTCATGTACCAGCATCTCCTGTATACATGCCTTAGACCAAACGCAGTACAGGAGTGGTAGGGGTTCAAGTCTGGTGGAAAGGACGAAGTATCTTACGAATATCAATCCAAATGGAAAATCTTCTACATTTGTGTTCTGACTAGACAGGCACGTAGCACTTAAGCACTTCCTACCTGGAAAGAGTGAGGCTTGCATAGTGATGGAATTTGTGATGGGTGAGGAAGGACAAATAGGAGTATAGTACTTGAAGTGGTATGTGGACTTGAGGCCTCTGGAAGAAGCTATTCTCATATGAAGCACACTAAGCTCCAACACTGGTTGGAGCTAAAGCACCTATTTCTTAGGGAATAGCATGGAAAAAATCAACAGGACGTAGATGCCACAGTCTTACAAAATACTTAAAGGTGGGGAATATCGGGCAACTGTGAACATTGCTACACAATGAAGGGGCCATACATGTGGGCTTAAGAAAGGCAACCCTAGCTATGTCTGGAGGACTTCACAAAATTAAGAGCCAGCCTGTTACTTCTTATCCTCTATCCCCAAATCCGAAGTCTGAGAGGAGAAAATATTTTTTCATAAATCTGAGTCTTTTTTAAGTTTGTAACAAACATATGTGGTGATAAAAAGTTACATGAAGAGATGTGAAGTTATTTCTGTCCCTGATCACCCTTTGCAGCATGACTCCGCATGTGTCCTGCTGCTAAATTTGATGGTGAAACAAGAGTGCCTTGGCCTCTGGGAGGTTGTTACACAGTGTGCTGTCAGTGTCTGAGCAAGGTGAACTTCCTAATTCCTAGCAAATTAAATTCTCAAACATGGTTCACCCTGATGACTCCAAGACAGGATAGTGAACAATGTCCAAAGTGGATGAGAACAGGCCCTTTAGTAGGATGAATGACTACAGAAAAAGTGGTAAATTTTAGATATAAGACAAAGAATTTGTCAATATTGGTAGGTCTGGAAGTACTCCAGTCTTAGTATATGGCAATATAAATGATATAATTTACATAAGTTTTTTGCAGTTAAAGATACATTACTTTATAATGCTTTATTTTAAAGAAAATAGTACATATATTTTGACATTATATATTTATCAGAACTAGCTGGCTCAGTTGTTACCTGGAACGTATCTTTTAATTAATTGTTCTTACAAATAAGCTCATTTATAAATAGCATATTGTTTTGCAAGTAAACGAAAAAGGAGACCCATGAGAATTTTGTTCTTTTATGAAATAAAAAAAACCTTCCCCAAAGGTTTTGTTTGGAATATCCATTTGATTACCAAACACTGCCCCACAATTCACTTAAATCTCCCTTTTAAAAAATCCAAAAGTAAACTTTAACTCAGCCTTCTCTAAATTTCATCCAAAATGCATTTGGAACACAACTTTATGAGTTGAGGCCTTCCAATAACACATTTTTAGTTCTTGTGAAATCTTCCTTCTAACATGACAGGACATCACAGTAGCGCACAATACAGTAATATTTTGCACTGACGTTTCCATAGAACCAAAGGTCCACTCAGCTGAGGTTGCCCAGCCAAACTCAACTTGAATGAACCTATGCATTCTCTGAAAGGAGCGTGCATCTGGCAGAAGACATAGAGCATGGTTCAGGGAAGAGGGTGCTCACGAGCACAGGGGGTTCATTAGCTGTCAGAGAACTAGATACTGAAGGGAAAATTCCAGTTGCCCAAGAAAAAAGCTCAACTTCTCATTTTTCATGTGGAGCGAGCAAGCTAAATTGCCCTGTTGATCCCAAAAATGTCAGTTAAGTGTCCTAGCTCAATGGTGTCGGCTAAAGTTCCCTTGCATGGGATTAGGTTGAGTTTGGGCATGCACACTGTGGATGGTAGCCTCTTTTCTTGTTCCAGCAGAACAGGTAAATTAAAAAGCAGTCAAGACTCCACAGGGACTCAGCTACAATGGATAGGCAGTCATTCTTGACCTGCTTCTCTGCCTGGAAAGCTCACCATTTTTCTTATAGTTTAGCTCACAGTAAAGGCCTGATAGCCCTTGGGGTATTTGAACTTTTTAAGAGCGATCCTACCAGCAAATGGGACATTTGGGAAAGTCAGCAGAGAGTAATTTTGCCTTGGGTAGTCCTATCGTAGACACTTTCCCCACCAATTAATCTGGTCCCATTCTCTAACATTCTCCTTTAGTCTTTCTCCTACTTTTATAACATTTTCATAGAATTTGTTTAATTATATAAGAATAAATTAGGGTCTGCAGTTTGAAGAGATTCTTAAAAATGCACGTTTTATACTACAAATTATATAAGTCAGGAGGCGCCTGAAGCCCTGTAATTACCTCTGATGTCATTCGTGTGTACTGGGAGACACAGAGAGAACTGCAAGTGGGCAGCAGATAATTCACAGAAAGAAGCAGCCTTAAGACTTGAGAAGTGGGAGGACTTGGCTGAATGGGAGGGTAGAGGAAGGGCCAAAAAGAAAACTACCCTGTTGATTTTTGCCACAGATGAAGGCAGGTGAGCACTGCTACATCTTTACCTGATTCATGAAGAAACCAGAGACCCAACTTAATAAAAAGGTCAAGTACTAGGGATTTTAAATTTACATACCAGTTACCGATTCTAATTTAAATTAAAATTTTATAGTCCAAACTAAAACATATCTGAGGGCAAGATTTGAACACAGAT
Source organism: Dinomys branickii (assembly GCA_004027595.1). Classification (NCBI taxonomy): domain Eukaryota; kingdom Metazoa; phylum Chordata; class Mammalia; order Rodentia; family Dinomyidae; genus Dinomys; species Dinomys branickii. Next base: position 132,723 of record PVLD010000371.1, on the reverse strand, counting down.
CATCAGGAAAAGGTCTGTGTTCTTGTGTTTTTGAATGTTAAATGATCACCAAGCAACTGGAGAAACGCTCTGCCTTGGAAAGGTAATACTTTGCCCCTTAGCATCAGCAACAAAATAAAGGGTTACAAGTTCTCATTCCACCAGTGCTTCAGTGTACTACAGAGCCCTGATTCCTAAGTCATCAAAATGTTACAATATGGTTGTTATGCAGTATTTCTAGGAGGAAGAAAAGCAGCTTTCCTCTTTGAGAAAGTAAGACTTGCTGGCTGTGGTGGTGCATACCTGTAACCCCAGTACTCAGGAGGCTGAAGCAGGAGGATTGCTGTGGGTTCCAAGCCAGCCTGGGCTATAAAGTGAGTTCAAGGCCAGCCTGAACTGCAGAGTGAGACCTTGTCTCAAAAAGATAGAAAAAAATAAAGAAAGACAGACAGACAGACAGACAGACAGACAGAAAGACAGAGAGAGAGAGAGAGAGAGAGAGAGAGAGAAGGAGAGAAGGAAAGGGCAAGTCTCACATGCTGGTAGGAGTGCGTTTGTTTGGGACGAGGCCCGTGGTTGGAGCTCTTAATGAAAGACACTGTTGTAATCTGTGAAAGAAGCCTGGTTTCTTTGAGAATCTCAGAACAGTTTCCTGACTTCTATGAAATTAAATCTACACTTTACAATGATATGGGTATTAGAGGTCATAACATGAAATTTCTACTTTTCGGGTTTAATTTCATGGTTGTGGTTAATGATGTTGTCATGGAATGAAATGCAGTACATTTTTACATTGAATTGTATATCATATACTATACTGTATACTGTTTAATTTTTAAAAGTGATATATTTGCTCACAAAACTTACTTAAAATAACTACAATGATTATATATATATATATATTTGTTGTTGTTGTTGTTATTGTTGGTTGTTTGCACTGGAAATTGAACTCAGGACTTTGTGCCTGCCAGGCAGGCACCTGTGCTGCTGGGCTACATCCCCAGCCCTACAGTAGTAATATTTTTACCTCTAATTCTTTTTATGCAATTATATATAAATACCTAGATAATACAGGAGCCAAAATATGTCAAGAGTAAAGAGTCTTAGAAAGTTACTGAAAATTATGGTTCAAAGTAAGCCTTGTGTGTACTTTTTAACAAGGTCAGTTCTCTATTTAAATGTACTTAATATTCTGTTTATCAAAGGACTTTGCTCATGTATAACCAAAGCTACAGTTTTTCCTTTTATGATTTCATGAATTCAAAATATAATCTTTCAGCCAGGTGTGGTGGTGCATGCCTGAAATCCCAGCATTCAAGAGGCTGAAGCCGTAGGATTGTTGCAAGTTTAAGACCAATTTAGGCTACAAAGTAAGCTTGAGGTCAGCCTGAACTGCATAGTGAGACCCTGTTTCTAAAAGACTATGTGTATATATATATATATATATATATATATATATATATATAGTCTTTCAAGTTTGCTTTATTTACCAATAAACAAAAATTGAATGACAGTGTTTGGTGTTTGAATGCATATGTAGTAAAGAAAAAGCTTTCTCTGATGTTTTAAGAGATTTAAAAGCAACAGCCCAATATACAAAATACAGATGCATTTCATAGATCTTAGTTTTTTTTTTCTTGGATGGGTCTCCAATTTCAGTACCCATAAGAAACAAAGTTTATGTTTTAAAAACCAGGTGGTATCTGGGAGACTTAGATAAGGTACAAGTTCTATCACTTCATCAGCTACAACTCTGATGACTCCCATATGTGACTAAAAAATGACAAGCTGTGTGCCTACCATGTCACGATGGAAACTCTATTGCTTATTGTGACACAAACCACTGTCAACCATTCTCTGTGAGTGACATGGGATACTGGCAATCATGGAGCCAGAAGAGAAGGAGAATAATTTATCATTTTACTGCTCTGGGATGGAGCTTCCTAACATCGCATCCAGTTGAGATGAAGACTCATAAATACTTACTGTACAGTTGACCATGTATCTTGACTTCCAAAACACTGGTGAAATTAATGTGGAGAAAGACAAGCAACTATTTGACTAAGAAAAAAATATTTCTAAAGGAGATGTTGGAATTGCCTTCCTACAAGGTATCATTGTCTGATTTGTGAACTAACAGCTCAGAGAGGCTACTCTTCCACTCTTACTCCTTGAAAGACTTCTTCAACTGTAACCATCTAATTAGGTATAAGAATAAGGAAGTGAAAGTTAAACCATGGATTAATATGGGAGAGCAGGCATGGAATATTGTCATCTGTGTCAGAAGCAGTTTGGGGAGCGATTCTACAGGCAGCAAAAAGAACATTTTCCTAGTCCCCCAAAATGAACGTAATTGTGTGTCACAAGCACATGCCAATAAGCATCATAAACAGAAAAGTGATGAAAGAGTAGGCTTGTTTTTCTAATTAACTAATAATCATCAATAGTTTGTAGAATAAAGTAATAGCAACTATTTCCTATTTAGTTCCCAATACTCTGTCAAAGAGAAAAAAATATAGCTAGTTGCATTCAAGATCGTTACTAATATTGGTAGCAGTCAACGTGAAGAAAAGTAGAAGCTTTGGGAATCTAAACGTATCTTGAGTAAAGAAATGACTTTCCAAGTAATGAACCTTTACCAAAAAAGTTATTCAACAACTACCTTTGTAAAAAGTGGGAGAATAATGAAAGAAAAAAAAGTAAATCCTACAAACAGACATAAGTTCCATCTATATTTCTAATACTAGAGTAAATGATTAAAAGGATATTTGTGAAAATTTACCAAAGAATTCTAATTTAAAAGTATTATGTTTATTTCCTTTTTAAAAAAAGGATTATTAGTAGCTGATGCTCCTGGAACTGGATTTCAGCAAGAGGTCTGTCAAGGTTTCTTATACTGTCCTTAGCTACAAAATTCAGAAATCTGATCTGAAACCAATAAAAACACTGGACAATTACTCATGTGAAAGTGTCTGCTAATCACAAAATTCACAACCTCAGTCCTGACGTATTCAACATCTGTATCAATGAATCAGGTCTGCTCTCTAACATATGGGGTGTGGGAATGATTTCTGTCTACATGTGCTTCATTGATTTCTCTATGTCTTTATCACAGAGCTCCAGAAAGTAGGGAAGAGAGGAGAGCCAGGTCTGACAGGCCTTGTGCTGAAATCCAGTTACAGGTACATTATCTACTAATAACTCTTTTTTTTTTTTTAAAAAAGGAAATGAACACAATACTTTTTAATTAGAATTCATTGGTAAATTTTCACAAATAATCCTTGGAATTATTTACTGGATTGCAGAATCCGTATGCAGTGGAATCTCAAAAGGACAAAATGATAGTCTACTAATTACATGGGAATAAGAGGAACAATATGGTGATTCAATAAAGGAGCTATCCTGTGTGCATACACAATTGAGATATGCATTCATAACAGTAAATAAATTTAGAATCTAAAGTGACAATAAAATTATATACTAGTCTATGCTATGCTGTTTAAAGCTAATCTAATTCCTGGCTGTATTAAATATAAATGATTGTTAATATACCACTTTACTCTGCAAGACCTATATTAAAGGGCTTAATTTCTGGGCATTTAGCCTTTGAGGAGGGTATATTCATATAAGAACATGCACAAAGAAGAATCAGAATGTGAGAGGGCATAAAACTGTCACAGGGAGAATACTGGAGTGAAGGATGGAGCCAGAGAAAAGGAAATGGGTTATGAGACGTGTATTTTAAAGTCTTAAAATCGAATGTAAAGCACAGCACATAAACCCCACCAGCAGAGGGCGCACTGGGGTTCTGCTGGGCCAGGGCTCTGAGCGATATCACCATGGAGGTTTGGGACTAGAAGGGCTTTGGGTTCATTCCAACTTTCAGTGTAGGGCTTCTACACACTACTGAAGGACTGTCCTAAGGAAGAGGAATCAGTTCACAAGGACTCACACTAAATACACCAGAAGTAGAACACAGTGGGTGTTGACTCAAATGCAGGAGCAATAAGATCAACTGAAGGGGTGATTACGGCACTCTGTGATATTCAGGGCTGCATCTCTTGAGAATCATTTGCGTGGTAAGAAAGCAAGCGCCTTGTCACCAGAGGTGTCTCAGTAGGCCCCGGAAACTGTAAACTCAGGGTGCCTTCTGGGGATCGATTAGCAATTGGCTGGATGTATCTCAGGTTTATCTTGCAGCTGTATGGGACAGTTTGACAGAGCAGCAGCTGAACTTCTCTTATCCACATCATCTTTCTCCTTTACTATGCTGTTAAAATAGGACAACCAGGATTTATCTAAAAACGCTTTCTGGCACTGACAATTTTTTAATTCTAATAAAAGCTAGATTGCAATTCCTGTATTACCCAACAGTTAAAAACACAGGAAAACTGTGTTTCAGATGCACACAATTCTTTCCCATACATACAAATACAATCTAGCTTAAAGGATGCTCTATGTGCCATCTTTTTTTCCCAAACCTTTTGGTCCAGCCCCTCAAATTTTGAACTTGGTGAATTCAGAGAAATCAAGTTTCTATTTACTTTTATGTCAAAGAGGACCCAGGAAAAAAAAAGGGTCATGTATTACTGATCCAAATCAGACTTTCTCTAAAGATTTGTCAGTGTAGCAGTAGAGATGATTCCAAGCAAATCATGAACTTATTTTTTATTGGTTAAAAAAATAGGGAAATTTTGTTAGGAGCGCTTATAAGGAAAGATGTTTCCACTAATCCAAATGTAGAACCAGAACAACAAAATCTCAGCAACTTTTTTAGAAGTATAGTCACTAGTATTATAAACAACTATTTGACTCCAACAAAAAAATCAAGAAACTAAATTTGTATTTGGGTTCTAAAAAATCATAAACTTCAGCTGTGACCTAATTAGATATCTAAGCTATATCATCTGAGGTAATAAACATACATTGTTAAAGAAAGAAAACCTACAGGAAATTCTGAAATTTAGGGTGTTTTTCTTTAAAGCAGTCACTCAGGTTCTATCCTTCAAAGTCTGTGATGTTTCCAATTTTAAACATATATAATTAAAGCACTAAAAAGGAGCTTTTAAACACTATTTGGATGTTATTTAATTGCTAGCTGATCTATATGTGACTTTTCTTTCTTTATATATATATATGACTTTTCAAAAAATGTTATTTTATCTTTTATATAATAAAGAAAATCTTAAAGATAGCATAAATTATATTAGAATCTTGATATAAATCTACCAAGCATTAATTTTACTTTTTAAAAGAGACTTGATACACACTAATAAAACCAACTCTGTAGTACCTCAGGCTGATGGTCAACAGTGTGAGAAGACTTTTATGTAATATTAAAGCAAACAGGATGTAAATTACATTAAAAGTGATGCTGTAGCCCTTGTCCTACAAAACAATTTAGCATTCACTGTTTTGTGGCTTAAGTGTCTACATATTGTGAAGGATGGACTTTGTCCTCATAATATCACAAGTAAAATAATCTTGCTATCTAATATTGCAAATTCAGTGCCAGCAGGGACTGACTGCATACCCACGTAGATAAACCAAAAGGGCTGAGTGTTGCTGTAGGTATGCAGGACACGTTTCCTCACCAAAACAGATGGTCTCCATTCAGTTTCTGCCAACAGCACATATTTAAAAAAAAGAAAAAAGTGGACCCACAATGCCAGGTCTTTCCATTTTTCAATAGAAGTTTATAGAGCAAAATTTTATATGAATTATCTAATACTAAAACATTACCAACTAATTTGGGAAAACCAAATAAAATTTATCTACTAGCTCATGGTCCATGAACTACCATCCTGCAGCCTCTAATCTGCTCCCTTGAGAACTAGTGGTTCAAAATACAGAAAAAAGATTGCACAGAATAGGATGAACATTACAATAACAAGGAAAAATAAATTCATTGAATTTCTTTCCTCTGCTTAAACCAAGAGTGTTAGTCTCTACCCTGAAAAGAAATCCCATATAAGTTGTGACAGTTTCTCAAACTACAGCCCCTGGGCACATGCCATTTCGTTTGACACATTCTAAAAACCTTGAGTTATGATAACAGTCACTATATAAAATTCTGAGTAGATACCATGACTCAAACTGCGCATTCTTCGCTGACACATTTTATTAGAACTACATGGCTCCGAAGTGGAAGTAATACCGCAGCGCGGTATAGAGTTACAGACTTCGCAGGCACTGTGGCACTGGCAAGGTAGCAAGCTGTCTCCATTTCGATGTTGTTTGACTTCCCTGACTCAGAGTGTAAAATGAAGGATGAAACTGTAAATGCCCACGTTAACTTTTTGAACAAATCCGAAGGATCTAACAGATCTCCAGATATTCCTCTTTTCCTGTAACTCCTCAAAATTCATTTCCTTTTACTGAATAATTGTAAGTGACGACTAAACAGGGTACAAGGCTGAAAAGTCATTTTGCACTGAGCGAGGGAAAGGGAGTAGAGTGGCTTCATAACGGTGCACGTTAGAGTTTCCTGACACTGAAGATGCTGTAGCCACTTCACTTTGTCAGTGAAGAAATAGGTATGTTTTTCTACACCCAAAAATGAAAATAGCATGTAGCTTAGGGCAAAGCTCCAAATATAAACATGGTAGTTGACAGACACAGAGTAACTGATCATTGAAAGGTGGAATATTTGTTACTATTGTTTTCATCATTGAAATTATAGTGATTATCTAATGGATTATAAATTCTTTAAACAAGACACTGCCAAACAAATATATAAAGATCAATGAAAATGGTTAAATTATAATTAGCAGCAGAGATCTCAGCTATGTTAATGACAACATAATTTCCTGTTTTCAGAGCATCTGATAAAGCTATACTAATGATATATATGTTTTCCAATATTTACCTTCTTTAGCTTTGTTTCGAGACAGGGTCTCAATATGTAGTGCAAGCTGAACTTACAGTGATCCTCCTGCCTCAGCCTCCTGAGTACTGGGATTATGGGTGTGTGCCGCCAAACCCAGCTTTTCCAGTGTTTGCCTTCTTCTTTTTTTTTTTTTTTTGGTCTTTTTGAGACTGTTTCACTATGTAGTTTAGGCTGCCTTTGAACTCATTTTGTAGCCCGGACTGGCCTCGTTGTCTCAGCCTCCTGGAGTGCTGGAATTACAGGTGTGGGTCACCAAGCTCAGCTTCTGTTTACCTCCTTAAAGAAGAGTTTAGTAGATAAAAATAAATGGAAAGTAAGGCATCAATGGGGTTGAAAAAATCACAAGGTGCTGCAGTAACTCATGTTAACTGCATGGAATATATCAGAGTTTTATTATCAAAAAGTTTATATTCCTAAAGAAAATTTTGGTGCTGGCTATGTAGATGTTTCTGATTTCATTGACCACTAAGAAATGTTAAGAAATAAGATATTTGAGAAAAGGTAACTGACTTGTAAATTATGTCTCCAACCTATCAGTAGCACTGAAGCCCAAACAAACATATGTACTTCAAAAACTATGAGAAAAAAATGTCAGGGCTATTTGGAAGTTAGAACCAAACTTGCTGAAATAGTCAAGAACTGTGCTTGCTTCCAGCTAATTTTACAAGAAACACCGAAAATGGCTTTCTTTGTGCGATAAAACATGCCAGAAGACTAAATGTAGAGTTATTAAAGTTAATTCTGTTTTTCTTAATCCCCAAAAGCGACAGATTAGAAGGATTCCTTTTAAAAAAGGAATCAAGGAAGATATATCAAGTTAATCCAAAAATAATAAATTGATTTGCACATTTATCCTCCTTTTCTAAATAGGAACTAGGGCATAAATAATAGGTTTACATATTTAGGGCTTATGTATGTGAATAATCTCTACTTTTGGACAACTCTTGTTTCCTAAAGAAGAAGTCCAATTAGGAGAAAATACACATACAGCTGTGTATATAATTTATTTATCACTTTTTTTTTTTTTTGGCAGTACTGGGGATCGAACTCAGGACCCTGCGCTTGCTAGGCAGACGCTTATTCCACTGAGCTATATCCCCAGCCCCCCAGCTGTGTATATAAAATAAATATCTACGATGAAACTAATTCATGTTTAGCACAAATTTATATATATATATATATATATGGCAATTATATATATATACACACACACATACACATACACACAATCATACACAGAATAATAGATGATACAACATTTTAAACAAGTGGTTGTGCACAAAGTGTTTGATAATTTTTAAAATGAGAAACAACTTGGGTGTATAGCCGCACCACCCTGGACGCTCCTGATCTCATCTGATCTCGGAAGCTAAGCAGGGTCGGGCCTGGTTAGTACTTTGATGGGAGAAACAACTTGAAAAGCTTTCAAAAGGCAAAATCAAAATAACACCGGATGAATGGCTTAGAAGAAAGCTCACCTCTGAGGGTGCCCTGGCCCATTCTGTGTCTGGACTCGGTCCCCTCCCTCCCGAGCTTCCTGCCCTCCCTCCTACTTCAGTGGCGGAGGAATCTCCCAAAGGATGGGCAGCCTTCTCGCAGCGATGGTGAGGTCAAGCTTCTGAGAAATTTTTTCAAGGCTGGGACACAACTAAAACAGTCTAGATAAACACACTGACTCTGCTTCTAAAAATAATAAGCCTGACAAAAGGTCCAAGGCATAAAAATATACTAGGAAACAATCGGATGTGTACTTCATTACAATTCTGATGGTGAACCCCTTAGCCATTTCTCTCCCCTGCCAATAAAACTCAGGCTGTCCGGGCTGACATCATCTTTTGAAAACCTGGCCAAAGAGGCTGGAATTGCCACCTGTCGATCCCTTGTACTTCCTAAGAGTACCGTTAGTTTCTGCCTTTGGAGGAATCATGCCACACAGGCTTCGCGCCAGGACAATGGCAGTGTCACCCTGCCGAGGTAAGTGTCTCCTTGCATACCCACCGTGATCTCCCCACCTTCACTCTCATTTCTACTACAGGACTGCAGCCCTGAGCTGACAACAGTGCCTGACTTGGAAAGAGGGGCCTAGGCAGTAGTTCTTTGATCCTTTGGAGGGCTACATTAGAGGTTTATTATTTCATATTTTTATGACGATGCCTTATAAACAACTCTTGCTACATATCCAAGGTAATGCAGCATGGAAATTATGCCTAGAAGATGTGGAATGTGTGTGTGGGGGAGAGTGTTCCATCATTATGATTACTATTATTTTTGCTAATAAAAAAACCCCACTAGTGGTTAGGAAGGATGTTTGTGAATACCAACATGCCTGACTGACTTCTCAGGGATGAGAAGCAAAGCTTCCTCACTCCCTCCAGAGTCGCTGCAGGACTGCACCCAAAGTAGGATCTTATAACTGATGTCCTTTACCTACAAAGCCAGGCCTGTTTGCCAGCCGTGATTTATGGGCTGTGTCTGCTGCCCAGGGCTGCTGGACGCATCAGGGCTGGTATGCTTATGAAAGGGTGCCGCTGTCCGGCACTGAGTGACTTTCCAGAGACTCCTCTCCTTCAGACTACAGGAACTATTCTCCCTGAACAGTCTGTTGGTGCATAAGCCCTTCCTCCCATGCTGAAAGGAAGAGTCAAAGATATAGTCCCGCTTTATGGGCCCTTCTGTGAATCCTAGTGTGGTGCTACAGGCTGCTGTTGCATAAGTTCTTGGTTTCTATTTGGTAAACTCACTTCAAACATTTCCACTGGCAATGCAATTTTGCATCCGGGAATGATGGAAGAGAAATAGTGGCCATCATGTTGAATTCTGTTAAATTGCTTACAAAATTGGTGTATTTTCTATTTCAATATGTTTGTTATTTGTAGATATTACCAAGTACAATTTAAATGGGATTTTTTATCTATTTAAAATGCAAGTTTTAGTAAATGCAGCACAAGACTTACTTTTTCTCCTTTATATAATGTTTAAAGGTGCCAACTCCAAACCTACATTTCCTCTGTCTTTTATTTCATACCTTGATAGTAATCATTAATGAAAACCACAGCATCTGCTTATATGAATCAGTACATCTAAGAACCTTGTATTTTAGTTCAAGTGAAAAATCGCTTGCTTAAATATAAGACAAAAAGAATAAATTCTTGTATATTGTTTTATGTCTGAGGGAAGACCACTAAGGTACTCCTTGTCAAGGATGTCTTTAAATTAATCAATGCTTTTAAAAGCAGCATTTATAAAAATGCAGGCAAAAGAAATAAATGGAATACTATCACATAAAGCATATATTTTCTTATCTAAAATCCTTTGTTCTGCTCAGTTCCAAGAAGAGTGAAATGGTTCACCTTAGTCTGAAAGCTTTTTAAGGCATGTGTCCAGGTACGTTAACAAAAAGAAGCAAAAAGATTGTTATAGTTGAAAAAAGTGTAGACAAAGTGTTCATTTCACTCCATAAAATGAAACAAAATAATTATTTTATATGAAGGTCAAAGCACTAAAAAGTCAGAGAGGAAATGTAATGGTTATTTAAGCCAGTTAGCATCATTATCCAGAATTCTTTGCCAGAGGATGTGTTGGGGTTGGTTTTTACTTTCATTTCAATATCTCTGAGGTCCTTAATATAATCTTCAGTAAGGCATCACATCTCAGGCATTCCACTACTGTGTTATTTTGTTAATGTAAGCGTTTTGCAAAATGTTCCCTCTTACTTCTAAATATTTTATAGAAAAGTTTATCCAACTGAACTATTATAATTACTCAATAGGAATAGATTTACTCAGACAATTTTTTACATTAAAGAAAAATGTACAAGATTTAAGGTGTTATAAAGCAGGCAATCATTATTCCTTAATATTTAACATATCTTTTTCTTATTTGATCAGTCTATTAATTAATCAATAATCCTGGGACCTAGTTTACAACAATATTCCAAAGGAAATATTGTCTACACACCAACCATAGTTTGTATAATAATTTATTTTTGAAATTGATTGATATTAGGATAAATTTTTAAATATTCCTGGGTTTAATTCTACATACCAACTCTAAGAAATTTAAAGTGTGACAGAGAACATTCAAAAGGGACCTCTGATTAGAAAATATAAAAAGAACATTTACAAATTACAATGAGCTTGTTGTTTCCCTGTGAACTACTGCTGAATCTGAAGAGCATTAAAATAATTTCCTAACAGTTTTTTTGCTTCTGATGTGTTATATATATTCCCCTTCACAAGCAAGACATTCAGAACTGAAAGAGTAGTGTGCTCATTAAGGCCAAAGAGAAAGGCAAGGGTTAAATAAATAAGAACATCAAATTAATATCCAGACCCAAATGTTTTAGCAGAGCTAAAGAATCTGTTTAATCATTCAAGTCAACAAAGGTTAAGATAATAAAATCGACTTCTAAATGCTTTCCTTTTCTGGTACTTAATCGGTCTTGCTGAAGATGTTTGAAAAGATGCTATCAGTTTGGGTAGTCCCAGCTGTTATGGAAATTGACTTTGAAAACATTGTAAGGACAAAAGAGTTTTATGGAAATAGTGAAGCCGAGCTCCTGGGTGGCTTACTGAAATCGAAAGAGCTTAGGACTCATTTAAAACCAGCTGTTGGCCATGATGCTGAGACCAATAACCACTAAATCTCTTATTTATCAGGGCTCAGTGGTACTTGGCAAGGTGATGGCAACCAACTGATTAGAAGATTATAATCAAAAGATAACTTCATAGTGTCTGTTAGTTTTGTTGCCTAAGTTTGGTTACTGAATTTGCCACAATTTCTGAACCATATAATGTCCTAATTTAAAAAGACACTATTAAATAGTGACCTTTGGTTATTTTGAAGGCTATGTTTTTAAGTCACTAATATAGAGAAAACAAATACGAGCCATTATCATCAAGGCGCTGCCTATCATGCGATCCCAAAGGCTGTGATTCATAACGGGGGCAAATACCCTTACAAACTTGGCAAGTCAAAAGCCCACTTTAATGAAGAGAGCTAAGGTAGCAGTAGGGGTACAGGGAAGAATGAAAGAAGCCTTGGTGGTCTCAAGTCTTTTATCCTTGACAATGAGATTCTTTTATCAATCAGGAAATGTAATTTGGTGTCAATGAGATTGTTTTATCAATCAGGAAATGTAATTTGGTGTTCTGCGAGGAAGGCTCATAGCAAAGCAACAACAAACAAAACACCTCAGAGAACCTACACATCACTTTACAAACATGAGAAAACAGGCTTCCTTTACCTCATTATCATGACAAAAAAAGTTACTACCAGCAAACATAACCAGGGTGTTGGTGTGCAGTTTCCATTTGGTGCCACTGAGCTGAGAAGTAAAGGCTGTCCTGGAAGAGGGTACCTGGATAAGTTTCAGTCCTGGAATGAGAGCCAATGTCACCCTGCTTCCCCAAGTTCCAACCAGGGAGGTATTAGGACAGCCTGTGGGATGAGGGTCATGTGTCCTCTTTTTGTGGTTATAATAAATATGTAAGAACAAAGGAAGCTTTGTTACTTATACACATTATATATGTTATATGCAGCCCAGTATGATTTTTCTCCACTCAGTGTGACCCAAGCAAGCCACCCATGTCTAGGGTGTGACTAAGTGATGCATCTGTATTCATTTGCTTTTTGGACATCCGATGGTGCGAGGGTGATCAAAAACATGCTGAATGTTTAAATTTTAAAAATCTTGTGACAGTAAAAGATACATAGCCAAGAAAGATGGAATTCAATGTATTCTAAGCAACAGAGAGTCTTTTCAGGGGAATTAATAGCAATGCATCTTTTGTGATAATAAATTGCTACAATTAACTTTTTAAAAACCATTCCAATATTCAGACATCCTTTGGTCACACCTCGGATGTGGTTGGTGTGCAATGAGTCATGATTGCAAAGGAAAAAGAGCCACTACGTGTGTGTCTGATCCCTCACTTTCCCAGTCTTACTCGCAAAGGCAGAGAATCTCAAAGCTGAAAGGGTCCCTGCTGCCACCTGAGGCAGCTCAGAGTCACAGAAAGGGCAGATAAGGAAATGTGGCTCTGAGTCCCAGGGTTGTCCTTTCCTGGATGTGTGCAAAAGAGCTTAAACAAATAAGTCACTTAGCACTTGACTCCGACTCTTATCAGAAATAAATAATGGTTAGGGTCCTATTTGTTCTACTCACAGAATTACTTTTGAGGCAAAATGAGAGAATTTATAGAAATGTAATCTATCAGCAGGTTCAAATCCTGCTGATTGTTATCCTTGACAAAATATTTAAGTTTCCTAAGTCTTGGTTTCCTGATCCATAAAATGAGAATAATGAAAGTATTATATAGGGTCACTGAAGTAAGCTATTGTCTTCACATGGTTGTTGGCATTAAGAACTCAACAAATCATTATCATTTATCCTTATTACTAACCAAAGATATCAACATAGCCTCTGTCATTTCACGCTGATGTTGATTCCTTTTTGGCAACTGCCTTATCATAATAGGGAAGCCATCTGGTCCCTTGTAAACATTATAGGTGAAAAGTTGCATGAGCTAGACCCAAATCCTGCTTCTGCCACTTACAAATTGGGTCACTGTAGACAAGTTACATGACCCAGATTTCTCTCATGAGCTACAAGAAGCCATGATCTGTCAAGTCCTTGGTATAGATTTTTCATACCTATTTTATCGGTCTTTACAGTCCCCACAGTGACACAGTGGTGGAGTGAGAATTTGGTCCCCGATGCCAGCCCATCTGGATAGTCATTTCTCTCTATTGTCTCCAGTCTTCCTGGTTTGCTTTTCTGATAACTTAGCTCACTGAGCTACTTCAGGCTTTGGGATGAAGTGTGAAACTTACTTATGGAGCTGTTCAGGAAGTAAGTGGTAGAACTAAGCAATTATCAAATACAATCAGTGTGAAGTACGATCTCCCAGGCCAATTTCCATTCTGCCTAGGAATCCCCTACCACCACCTTACAGTAGGCCACCCAATCCTCACATCAGTACAAGGGAAAGTCCTGGTGACAATGCTTTGCATTATAAATTATGAGGATGCAGAGAAGAAAATCAAGAGCAGCGCCTGGCGCCAGCACAGAAAAACACTATCTTGACCCTGGAGCCTGAAGACCTAACTGCAGAAGTGCAATGTGTGCAAGAATAAATCAAAGCTGTGTGAACAATCTGTACTGACGTCTCCCCAGAAATCAATGACTCAGGGTGCCTTCATCTGTGAAAGTCTAGCGCTCCTTGCCTCACAGCATATAATCAACTGATATCTATGACTTGTTATGCTTAAAATTGTAAGCTTGAAATTGCCTTAAAGTATAAGAGAAAAGCTAATGCCAAAAATGCCCACAATATTCAATGATGGTCAACTTTCCTTTCATTTACCCTTCAGCTTCCTGCAATCTGATTTCCACTCCCATCTCCAAAATATCCCAGGGCTCCAAACCACCAGACCTGAAGTTATCGTAGACCACATGGCTGTGGCTTTCTTTGTTAGGAATACATTGTTGATGACCATGTTCATTTGTCATTAAGACGCTTCTTCTGTCAATGTTCAAGGACTGCGATGACCTAGCTTTCCCTCTCACAGCTGACACCACATCCTTATCCCATTCCCTGAATGTGGCTATTTCTGTCCCAGGGCTCTTCTCTCCTTACCTATTTCCCTCTCTTTCTCTGACTCTGTTCTCTCATTTCTCACTCTGTGACAGCTTGTCTATGTAACTGCCACCTCCAGTTATGGTACCACTTCAGAATTCTAGTCTCATGTTTCTCTTTGTTCCCCCGTTCTAGCGAATATCTCATCAAGATCACAAATTCCACAGAACTCAAATTCAATTCATCATATATGCACAGGACTTTCTTCTGACCCATTATATCACATATCAAACCAGGAACTTCACCCTAGCTGAAACTTCTTTTTCAACTTCAGCTCTAATACCAGTAAGCTCCAAGATCTGTGCTGAATTTTCACATCTTTATATGTCAATTTTACTACCCTTTTTAAAGAACTTCAACCTGGCCACACTCACGGTCACCAGTCCTAGATACCAATCTAACAGATTGAACCCATGTCCTCCCTCCTGCTTCACAGCTTCCTGCTCATTCGTTTCTCTCCCACTAGCACCATTCCTGGTTTCTCCTCTCTGTGAATCTATGTTCTTGCTTGGCATTTGGGGCACTTTGGGCAAACCCGTTATGGAGAAGATGCAGTTTTCTTTTTCACTCCATTCTCCTTACCCCTTTCAGCTTTGGCTGACTACATGACACAGACTGACCAGGGAGACAAGCAGAGGTGTGCTGTGAAACTTCTGGGGAAAATCATGCTTTCTTGACCCTTTATCCTTCTGGCTCGTACAGACGTAGAAGTGATGCCTGGGGAGCCTTCTGGTCAAGACGAAAGAATAGCCAGAAGAATATTGCAGTGGACATCCTTGGAGTATATGATTGTCAAAGTAACACCATCAAATGCCTTCTCCAAATTTATGTAAGAAAAACTCATTTTTATAATTTAGATCCAGAATGACCCCCAAAGCTAGCACGTGCTCAGCCAGCGGGGAGCTTTTGGAAGGTGAGTGAATCACAAGGCCCTGTGGCTGGACATGGTTTTAGGGGTGGGGCCTGGTTGGAAGCGGCAGGTCCTGGGGTGGGACCTGCAAAGGTAGGTCTCCCTTCTGGGCCCTCCTTTCTCTCTCTGCTCCCTGGACACCGTGACATGCACAGCTTTCTCCTGCCAAAGCCTGGCACCATGATGCTTCTGCCCTGGAGCTAGCCGACTGTGGATTAAAACTGTGAGTGGAAATAAACCTTCCCTCCTTTTAGCTGTGGGTGCCCAGCGCCCACCCCACCAGTGAAGAAGGTCCCTGAGGACACTCACCTCTTGCCTCCCATAGGAAAAGTAGAGCTTCCTTCCATATTTTGAGGAACCATTTGGGATCCTTTCCTTGGCTAGCTTAGCTCTTCCCTACTGCTGAACGCCTGACTGTTTCTACCCCTTGTGCTAGCATGCCCCTCTTCCAGGAGTACCTGGTGCTCCAGGCTGAGCCAGCCTAGCCTCTCTGCTGACCTCGCCATCTTCTTTAGAGTCAGCACCTTAGGGCCTTGTCCTGGCTAACTGACGTATTTGGTCTCCGTACCTTCACTCTCTCCCAATTCTATTCTGCAGTGTATACTATGACACGATAGGTTTTCTACAGAACATTTGATGGCACACATCAGATGATACAAAACACATTTTCACCACAGCCTGGTGGTAATGCACAGGGAATGACGTGCTTAAAATTCTTCATCTGCTCCCTATTGCCCACCACACTAGAAACCTATTTTTTTTTTAAATCTTTTTTGGTACTGGGAACTGAACTCATGACCTCAGGCTTGCCAGGCAAGTGCTTATGCCACTGAGCTATATCCCTGGCCCCCACACTACAAATCTAAAGTGCCCCATGATACCACTTCAGTAAAAAATTTCACCTTATATAATTTTTCAATATTTAACTTATCTCCTTGGCAAATAGAATGTTACTGTTCTTTAGATGAATCACACTATTTTCTATTTGTATAATGTTGTTTGTACTATTGCCTTTCCCTGGAATCTGTGCTTTGACTTCAGAAGATTACCCATTGTCAAATCGTACTTCAAGGGTTACCTCTTCCAAGACCTCTAGTGGAGATCTTTCAAATGCAAGAAATTTCACTTTTCCTGTCTCCCTATCTTTCAAATGCAAGAAATTTCACTTTTCCTGTCTCCCTTGGTGTAGCCATTTACAGCACACAGAACACAACCACGTAGTTTTCTTGCTGAGGCACCCATGCACTTCTTGTGGGCAGTGGTGATATAATACTATTTATACATCTATTTGACAAATATTCATCAAGCCCCTCCCGGTCTAGGTGCAGATGGTATGAACAAGACAGGCCATGTCCTTTTGATGGAGTGTGTGTTCCAAGAGGGTGGGGGCAAGTCTTTCCACACAATGAGCAAGCAAATCAATGAACAAAATATGCTCATCTCAGATCAGCTTGAGGACAGAGGAAATTCTGCCTAGGAGGTGATACATGAGCTGCAGTCTCAATGAGAAGAGGAACCAACACTGAGGAGACAGAAAAGCACACCTGAAAGCCGCTATGTTGGGCCCGAGTGTGGTGTGGCTGGAGCAGCGGGCAGGAGGTGTGGGGAACAGAAGTATCAGAGGAGACAGTGTTGACCTTGAAGGTCCACAGAGGCTAAGCACAGTGGCTTGAATTTCACACTAAGGTTTTAAACAGAGAGGAACATGATCTAATTTACAATGTAAAATGATCTCTCCGGCCGCTGTGGAGAAAATGCACTGCACAGGGTCAAGGATGGAAGCAGGAAGCCGAATTGGGAGACGCCTGCAGAAATCAGGGTCTGAGGTAACCGTAGTTTGAATTTGGTGGTCTTAGAGGAGAAAGAGAAGGAAGTGGGGACAATTATGTCTATAGGATTTCACATGGTATCTTGAACATGTTAATGTTCAAATATATTTTTCAGTGTATGTCTGGGTACATCAAAATAGTTTTTTATTTTTAAATTCTATTCTCTTTCACTTTTTCCTGCTTTGATCACATATTATAACAACAAATTCTTCTTTGACATGTGAGGAACCAAAGAGAAAGAAAAAGAAGACCTCGTATTTAAGGAAACAGAATGAGTCCCATAGTGGAAGGTCGCCCAACAAAGGACAGAAATGATGGAGTTTGGAAGGTCATAATGTTAATTATGAGAAGGAATAAATCATGTAAAACAAATGGCCAGAGTGGAATGTACAATCTATGATGCGTATGTTTGATTCTTGTTTATTCATTCATCTGTTCACCCCCTGTATTTAGAAATAGAATTCTTTTTGGAAGAAAATATACAATAGAATGAAAATAAAGTATTCAGATAAAAAGATCTACATTTTAAAAGAAAGACAGCCAACATCAGTTGGAATGGATTAGCTAAAAGGAGGCTATGATATTTCATTTTTCATTAAAATCCAGGGCTTATTTAGTTCTAACTTACTTCTGCCTTTCTGGAAATATATAATCTTCAATTAAGTGTCTCTATATGATACATTTCTTAACAAGCAGATGAATACTGTTTTCTCAGAGTGTAGAATTCTGAGTGCTGAGAACCCTAAACAAGGAACCCGAGAACAGATGAGTAGTAGGATTCTCCTTCTCTTTCCCACAGGCCTTCCAGGACATTTACCTGGCAAGGTCATCCTGCATCAGGAATTCAGTAAGATTTCCTCCAATACAAAGTAAAATCCAGGAGAAAGCAGAATCCATTTTTGCCACTTTCACCCGTGAAATGCTAATTGGCCCCAAATCGCATGTAATGTGGCCCCAGTCAATGTGAAAACAGGCTAAAATCTGTCTGAAGGGCAGTCTGGGTTTGTTAAAGTATTTCATGAACTTTTGGCCAAACTTCAAGGAACCTGGCCCAAGCCTCTGTTTATAATGCAACATGAAACCAGGTGAGTTTCAGATGGTTTCAAGTTTCCTCCTGAAAGTTTGGCCTTGCTTTACAATCAATCATCACTTTTCATAATGATGAAAGCCAACACACCTTTTTGAAAATGAGCACTGTGTGAGGACTGATGACAGCTAAGCTGTGAACCACCCCTTCACTCCTTTTGCCAAAAGAAGATTTCTCAGAAGGGAAACAGTCTCCCTCTTACCTGGAAAGGGCAAGCTGAGTGATTTTGATATTGTGTGTAGAAAGAAACGCTACTCAGTGAGTGGAGACATGCCATGTGAAATGATCACCACCTACAGAGAAGTGGCTGCAGTCTCATCATTGAAGGGTCTGAATTTTATTCCATTCTTATCCATGACAGCAGAGAGCATGATATTAAGATGGGCTTTTAGATTCATGCTAGTCATCAGCTAGAATAATTTCCTTGAGAAACTGAATGCTGAGGTCTAATCCTTATTTCTATGTGAAGAATAGAAAGAAAAGAAATACAGAATCACCTTTAACTGGTCTAAGGAACACGTGATGAGGCAAAAACCCTTCCAAGTGTGTATCAACTGAATCTTTTGCAAACGTAAAAGAAAAGCTCTATGTGGTACAAATACATTCAATAATTAAGCAGGGTGCATTTTACATAAAGACCTACATTAGTTTCTGTTCCAACCTGAGAGTTTTAAATGTGTTTTTCCACTGTAAAAAATTACTCCCTTCAACCAATTACTCGCTGTTGTGCATACTGACATGAGAAAATTGAAAGGTATGTCTGAACAGAGCCACTACATCATTGGAACAGTATGTCTGAACATTTGGGTAATAAGGCACAGATGTGAAGCAGCAGACTTGGCACTACCAAGGTAACAACAAAGCATTCGTTATTGGTTGTAATAGTTTCAAGGGCCACATTGGAGAAGAATAAAAGAATGCCCCTTCTCCCCTTCTCCAGTGCCGAGTCATGTTACACTTTTTATCTGCTTAAAAATATACAAAAAAACAAGAAATTCAAATGAGTATTAATAACTTATGATGAAGAACAATATACAGAATGAATTAATGTTTTTATCTATAATAAAACATGCTTATGCAATAGCACGTAAAGTTCAACTGCAGAAAACTGCTAGGTCCAAGAGAACTGCACATGGCTTTAATGTTAGAAAATGATGCATGTGAATCTAAAGGACCCAGTAGTGATTGGAAAGTGGATATTGATGACTTTTAGAAGGGATGCTGGCCCTTGGGCAGTTAGTTGGTCTAATTATTGTATGATGCTCTGTTTGAAGTTAAGATAAAGCACAAAATATATGCACTAGTTATTACTGAGCCTTTTCCACTTATAAGAGCCATGGTATTTTAATCAACCATTACTAAATCATGCAGCACAGGGGCAGTTATGATGCTGGAGTGCTTTCATTTAATAAGTTTAGTGCTAGAAACTAATTTTCTCCCCAAGACAGGAAAAGTACAACTTACCCGAGGTCCCTGGTCACCTTGTTCTCCCTGAAACACATGAAGAAAAAATAGTAGCTTTAGCCTAAATATACACATGATGCTTTTTTAAAAAGTGAAAATATAACAAACCTAAGTTATTCCAATAAGGATTTCTAATAATTTCAGTGATTTCTGCCATGCATTTTCCTACCTTATCACCTTTTGGACCAGGAGGACCCTGGAGAAAACAGAGAGAGAAAAAAAATATGTAATTAAAAAAGTTACAGCTTGAATAGATTCACAAGGTCAATTGGAAAAGTTATACTAAGAGTAAAGATTTCTTAACAAAACTTGGTTTCCAAACTTTAACACTATTAGAATCTAAAGATGGAAATATATGTACATGTGTACAGATACAATGCACCTACATATTTTGTCATAAGTATATAATATGCTGAACAGATTTCTACCAGTTGAACCTACCTGTGTGAGTACAACCCAGCTAAAGAATCGGAGCACTACCTCTAAGACAGAAGCTCCCTTTACAACATGTTTTTATCACTACTCTCCACCAACAGGAACTACTACTCTGGCCTCTGACATTATGGATTGGCTTATCTACTTTTCCTCTCCATATAAATAATATCATACAGTATATATCTGGCCTCTTTTGCTCACTAGGTATAAAATCCATCCATAATTTTATGCATAGTTTATGGCTTCTACTATTTTATAATATTCCATTGCAGGAATATGCTATAATTTATTTATTTACCTCATTCTTGATGGTTATTAATTTCCAGAAGTTTTTAGAGTCTTGGCAATCAGCGCTGCAATGAAAATCCTAGTACACATCTTTTGGAGAAAAACTGAATGCATATGTGTTGTGTGTACATCTAGGAGTGAAACCTTTAGGGACCTGAGTATACATATGATTTAGTAGATGTTGCTATTAAGTAATTTTCCAAAGTGGTTCCTATAATTCACACCCTCATCCAAGATATATGACAAATGATCATCAGTACTTGGCATTTTCCTTTTGTATCTTATATTTCCAATGGGGGTGCAGCAATTGCACATTTTTAGTCTGTTTTTTCAGTGGTTATTAAGTTGAACCCTTTTAGTACACTTATTGGCCTCTTGCATCTCCTTTTGTAAGTCATCCACATCTTTTGCTTTTGTTGTATTGAGTTTTCCTACTTATTTGCTGGAATTCCTTGTACTTGTGTACCACACATATGTATGTATACACATGGAGATAAGGAGGTTTTTCATATTCCAAAAGCATGTTTGGTGCACTATATTTATGGCAAGTATATTTTCCCACTCTGTGTACTGCCTTTGCATTGTCTTAAGCTGTTTGTAGTAAACAGGTTCTTGATTTTAAGTAAACTCAATATATTTTTCTCTTTATAGTATCCTTTTTTGGGTTCCACTGAAATATTTGCCTATTCTAACATCATGATCCAACATCTTCTTTGTTTATTCTAAGAGCTTTTAGCTTTATTATTTTCCCTTTCATATTTTCATCTGAATTAATGGAGAACTGGATTTATATTATGTGAGGTAAAAGTCAAGATGCTTTTTCCTCCCAGTGAATGTTAATTTAACCAAGTACCATGCATTTTTTTCCCCGTTGTGATACTATACTAACTTAGTCATAAATCAGGTGGGCTGATCTTTCACAACGAGGCCAAACACATTCATTGGAAGAAAAATAGCTTCTTTAATAAGTGGTGCCGGAAAAACTGACTTTCCACATGCCAAAGACTAAAACTAGAGCCATGTCTATCATGATGCACTAAACTAAAATCAAAGTGGAGCAAAGATCTAAATATTAAAGAGATAAACACTAAATCTCCTGGAAGATAGAATAGGTAGAACTCTGGAAGACATAGGTATAGGTGAAGACTTCAAGAACAAAACCTCAACTGCATGAGAAATACTACAAAAAATCAACAACTGGGCTCTCATCTGTTATGGTTGATACGTTGTGTCAACTTGGAGAGTCTAGAGGTTTGGCTGAGTGACTCAGCTGGAAGCCAAGGTGCTTACTTTGTACACATCCTGAGCCTGTGGAAAAGGAGGGTATGGAAACTGTGTGAGAGCTATGCTCCCTGGGTGGGGGTAAGCTATTTACAAGGGAGAAAAAGAGGCTGCTTGCAGCCATTCCTTTTTTGCTGGTTTGTTTTTCTGTGTGCTGCCACCATGAACAGTTTGCCCTCGCATTTGTGCCACTCTGCCTCTGAACCAGCCAAGTATGGACTGAGACCTCCACGAACTGTAAGCTAAGTAAACCTTTCCTTCCTTCATTTTGGGTGTTGGGTATTTTGTCTCAGCAATGGGAAAAAAGTAACCAAGACATCATCCTATTAAAAAGCTTTTACACAGCAAAAGAAATTGACAGTGAAAAGACAACCCATGGAGTGAGCAAAATTTATACCAGCTGTTCTTTAGACAAAGAACTAATATCTAGAACATAATAGAAGTGAAAAAAAAATTAGACCCCTGCAATTTTAAAGACCCAATCCAAAAATGGGTATCTGAGATTAATAGACATTTCTCAGAAGTACAAATGGCCAATAAATATATGAAAAAATACTTAACATCACTGGAAATTTGGGAAATGCTAATTAAAACAGTGATAAGATTCCATCTCTCCCCAGAAAGAATGGCTATTAACAACAAATCAACCAATAACAAATGCTGGTGAGTCAACGGGGAAAAAGAAACCCTTCTCCGCTGTTGGTGGGAGTGTAGACTGGTGTAACCACTGTAAAATTTTTTTGAGGGTCCTCAAAAAACTAGAATTAGCAGTCCCATTTGATCCAGCTATTCCCCTTCTTGGTATCTTCCCAGAAGAATTAAAAGGATCATATCACATTAATATCTGTGCACCCATGTTTATAGTGGCACAGTTTGTAATAGCTAAATTTTGGAAGCAATCCAAATGCCCATCAGCCAATGGATGGATAAAAAAGATGTGTTTTCATATATAGGGGAGTACTACTCAGCCATAAAGATCAAATTGAGACATTTATAGTTAAATGGGTAGACCTTGAGACCATAATCATAGGTGAAATAAATCAGACACACATGGGCAAATATCACACTATCTCTCTGATGTGAGAAACTGAAAATGTAAATAAGGGCACAAATGTAAAATAGATATTGTGAAATAGAAAGAAACTGTTAAAAAAAGAAAAGGGAAATATAGAAGGGAGGGGAAAGGGAGAGAGGGAAAAAATGAGAAAAGGACAAAATGAAAACTACACTGTGAATGGGGAGGGGAAGAGTGTTTGAAAGGAACATCATGTACAGATACAAATTCCCTATGATGGATACGGTCATTGTGTGTACCTGGATTCTACCAATAAGCTGAAATTTAAAACATCAGGGGGCCATGTGTGTGTATGTATGTGTGTGTGTGTGTGTGTGTGTGTGTGTATGTTTAAAAAAGAAATTTCTATTTTGTTGAACGTCTACCTATTCTTTCAAGTACATTGATACTTTCTTTACCTTTAATAAAAGTAGTAGAAAGAACAACTAATTCCAGGGGCATCAGCTACATTGTCTTTTCTGGTTCTTAAATATGAAATCATGTTTTATAGTTTAATCCTATCTAAAAAGCTGGAGCATTTCTAAATCAACCTTAATTCCTCAGCTCCATTTTTAGCAGGGCTGGGAGAAGAGGACAAGTCCAACTGGCAGTAAAGCCAAATTTCTAACAAACCAGCCCTCATCTTAGGTCCCAGAGGAGACTGCGGTGTCCCTGCAGCAACGTTACCCCTACTAAACACCTCCTGTCTCAGCCACAGAGGAACTGCACCAAATTCCCATCCTCAGAGCTGGCTTTTACAGGAAGCATTGTGATGTTATCATGAAGTTAATAGTCACAGCAATATATCTCATATTTTGTATATTTTACCACTGACAAAGAATTGCATCTGTTACCGCACCTAATCTTCTCTGCAGTGCCAGGAGAAAGTGTTATAATCATCCTCTAAAGGAGGCCAGAAGTGAACCTCAGATCGTAACTATTGGACGCCCCTTGGGAGTGCAGTGGCCAGAACTTGAACCCAGTCTGTGGGACTTTAAATGCCGTGATTTTGATTCTAAGAGTTGGGACACAGATATGGGAGAAGGCCGTCAGAGCCAGGCCCATATAACTGGTTCCCACCCTCAATATGCCTTCTGAAATGCCACAGAGGTCAGTGTCACAGACACCTGACCCACATGCTCAAGTTTCAAATGAGAGAGAGGGGGGGGGGGAGCAAGGTGGACTTTGACTGCACGCCTCTCTTTGACCCCCAAGTCATTTACCACTGTGCTAGCTTGGTCATAAATCATGCAGCCTCCTCAAAAAAGGGAGCTAAGAAAATTATGTTTTTAAGAAAGTTTTAATTTCTTTATTAGTGTTTTCAGCAAATCAACTGGTGGGGAATTAGTACAGTCTGTGAACATAGCTCTGTAAAATTGAGCTTAACGGTTTTCTTTGGTTATCACAGCACAGACAAAAGCTCACCAGTGCAACCCAAGCAGGATTTATTTTTTTGTAGGACAAAGGAAAGCCAAGGAAAAGATTAATGAGATGGTAGCAACCATCAAAGTTTTAAGTAATACAATGGAGATTCCAGTTTGGATTTAAATACCATGCTGTTGAACTCTATTTTTATATGTTTGTTGAATGTCTAAAGAGCGTCCCACTGTCCTGAGCACTGGCAGAGGATGTGGTAGAGAGGTTGAATACACACATCTATTCCCTGTCCTCAGAAAGCTAAATCATCCAGTGCCAAGGTCAAAGACTTTACTAATATTAAGAAAAAAGGACCTCTAGAAAATCCAGCTACTTTTAAGCCAGCTGTTCCTGTTGATCCCTCTTCAGCATTTATACCCTTTTGGCCCCCCAAAAGTTCTCTGAACAGTTTTTTCTGCTTTTGCTGGTGAGACCTGAGGCTAAGACCTCTCTGGGTGCTCTGTTAGATAATATGGCATGCTGGAGGTCATAGTCTTTCTGAAATCTTTCTACTGTGCAAAAGTTACGACTCATTCTCGAAGTCCAGTTACCAATGTGGAAAGCACATTTGTCAACTGGAGCTTGTTGGCCAGGGCTCTCATGAACACAGGAGAATCTGCACTCCCAACTAAGCAATAAAGGCTGCTACTTCCAGTGCGGGTGTTTCTGAGCAGACAGCATGGCGTCCTGACACCTGCCAGTCCAAAAATGCAGAGCCCAGGGTGACCTCCGCTCACAGCTGTGTGCCCTGGGATTAACAGCAGGTGTTTTCTTCTGCACTCCCTGAAAACCCTCTTTGCTTTCTGAATTGGACCTCTTTACTATAAATAGTGGTTTGCTTCGAAGGACAAAGTGGGCTACCTTGGAAAACAGTTTACCAAATCTGGGAAATCTGGAAGCCATGGTTCTTTTTTAAGTCATAATATTAACAAATGAAAGAAAGTTTCTTTGATGAATAACCTTTAAAATTAAGTTGGGGTCCAAATTTTAATTCTCTTTTGTCTTTAAAGTTAAAAACATGACCCATTAGTTTTCACTAAAAGGTAAGCAACCATACCAATTAGTGCCTATAATTGTTGGACTCACAGAATATTTTAGAAATTTTGTTTCAACTGTACCAAGTTTTAAAATGTAACATTCAGTAGACACATTTGCTGTTCAGGTAACTGTATCATTAGCTGATTGGTAACTACTTGAGGGTAAAACTTTCTAAAGCCACGTTGAGGTCAATATGGAAATATGGGAAAATGAAGAGTCATAAATCCTCTTATGTCTTTATATAGGGCTACTTTTGGGATTTCTGATCTGGTCTGGTGCAAAATGTTGGAGTGTGATCCTTTGTATGGCCCATTTTAGAAATTAAGAATATTTGAAATGATCTTTTTTAAACAGTTTCATATAATTAGCCTTAATTACATAAATATTTAAAGATGCTAGAAAGTTTGCATTTCTTAGTGTTAGTTGAAATATTTCTTTTAGAACACTTATGTTATTAATTACCAAACTCTTTATAAATTTCAGTGACAAACTTCCAACTAGGCTATGTTCAAGTGGCTTTAAATTCAGAATTACAGTCACTGGTTTTGCTCTAAGCCCTTAATGTGGGTCTTGGCCTATGCTGATTTTTTCTGCCCAAGTAACTAAAGTTTTAGTTCCTATGTTCTATTGTCTATTTCAATTAAATATGTAAAGAAAAAAACAAAACTAAAGGAAAGAGAGATACTATTAAAGAAAATTTTTGATGAAATTTCAATCTACATAAATGTAGGTAAAATAGACTGGAATGGAGAGGGATTTATAGTATTGGATTTACCAGTGATGGTCTTTGATTCACTGCAACTGGACATTTTACTTTGTTGAACTAGCAAAAGTTAAAGAGGGGATGACTTTTAAAAGCTGACAATCTTGAAAACAAAATCAAATTCTGCTAGAGGTAGAAAAAATGGGAAAGTAAAAGAGCAAATCCTAGAAATCATTGGCAGCCCAGGCTGCTGGACAAAGAATGAGATTATGATTTATATCCCAGGAAAGTGTAGATACTTTGATTTTTATTCTTCAAATATAACAAAAACTCTTTCTGGTTAATCTTTACTGTAGAATTCAGAGGACGACAAGTTCCATCCCTAAACACTTGTGGCTGACAACCCACCAGACAGGGCCTTGCCCTGAAGCAGGATGTTCATAGCTAGTTCCCATATGAGATGAGCCCTCTGTGGTGGGAGGACTGAGGAGAGCCTGAACTGGAGGGGACATTGTGGTGGGCTCTCCAAAGTTGGCTAGAGGTAGGCGGGACATGGGGACATTTAGGCAGAAGGAGAGAACTTATATAAGTGAGAAGACACCATGATTTTGGGGGTTTCCAGGGTGCCAAAACAGATGTACAGTGAGGAGCAGAGATAGGGAAGAGCCAGAAAGAGACATTCAGGAAGGCTAGTGAACTGCACTCATGAGTCTGGGCCAGGGAGACCAAGCTTGGGAGAACTCAGGCTGGACTGTTAAAGGTTCCTAGGATGATCCATGAAAAGAACAGTAAATATTTGACTTAATGGATGCCAGTGAAAGCCTAGACTCCGGAGATATTTCTGAGGCTAGAACCAATAAGACCAGTTGACTCATTGGACATGGCTGGGCCACTCATGGATCATCAACATGGCTTTGGGAGTCTGATGCATTTGGAAGCTGACAATTTCATTCTATTTATTTATTTTGCAGTGCTGGACATTGGACCCAGCACCATAGGCAAATGCCCATGACTGCGCTTCATGTGTGCCAGCCCCAAAGTGTGCAATGCTGTGCATCTGCAGAAAAGTACTGGCCAAGCTGGTTCAACCCAGATAAACAAAGTAGTTCCAGAGCCAAGTGAATTTTATAGCATTTGAATGTGGTTTTAGGGTTGTGTTTCAAATCCAGAGTGCTGGTAGCTTCAGCTGGCCTCAGTGGAAATAGGGCAGATGGAGAAAATCTCAAATCATCACAGATGGGTCAAAGAAGGACCGAGGATGGGTAGTAGTCATATCATAGCAACACCACCGGAGGCTGCTTTCTTTCACGTTAACTTCTGGAGAGAGCTCACCTTCAGTACACATCCCTTTCTCTGCTGCTGAAACCGCACACTGAATATAGAGTTCCTATATTTTGAAAGCCTTGTCTTTTAAAGAGCAAGAGGAAGATACTTCCAGCCTTGTGGGTCTCTCAGAGCATCACTCATAGATCATCAACATGGGGCCATAGAGTGGCCCCTTGTGGTCCTCAGTGAGCTCTGTCAGCCTGGGGTGAGCTTACAAGGGGCCCAGTCCTTCTATCAAACATTACTTTGGTCACCTTCACAGGCTCCAAAGTAAGAGGAAACATGGAATATCCAACTTTTCTCTTGTATTACTCAGACAGAAGTGACAGTTCTACTGATTGTAAGACATTTGCCTATACTCAAGTTACACAACTAACTTGCCCCAATGTGTAATGAGACACATACTCAAACCACACACTCATGAAGGAAGTCCATGTGGTACCCTGGTTTTTAGTAGGTACACAAAACCATGGAAGATTACATCACAAACAGTATCGCAATTGTAAATGCAGTCATTTTCTTGAAAAATAGGGACCTCAGCAATTTAGGTATGTACAAATCTATCCTACCTCTGAATAGATTGTTTATATATTTAGCACAAGTTTACTTTTAACCCAAATGTGGCCATGTGTTCTTTCACATGTATACTTCAGCCTGGAATTCATGCAGGAAGTTTTCTATTCTACTAGCAAGATATACATTTTGGGACATTGCTTCTCTAAATCACCAAATTGTTTGGTTTCATAGACTTTTTGCTTTGCAAATAATTTGAGCTAGTAATGTACCATAAAGTTAAAAGAGCTTTTTCTGAACAACAACAACAACAAAAATCTGCTGTAAAATCAGAGTCCTGTAAATATAGACAGAATGTGGGTGTGCACAATTATGTGTTATTTCTTTTTAAATGTTTCAGCAAAAAGTAAAATTGTAATTTGGAGGAATTATTATAAAACAAAACATAATAATTGGTGGTTAGGAGCTGGAGTGGTACAGAAAAACAGATCTAGACTAAAATATGGCTACCATTACCTGTGTGAGCTTTGGCAGGTGAATTAATCTCTTCATAATTCAGTTTCTTCATTGATAAAATGGAGAATATAACACTATTTGGTAAAAATGAAGCATTATACATGAAGCAACTTTTAAAATTCTTGGACTACCCATAGTAGTGGTTAATTACACAGTCCATATTGTAAATATTTTAATTATATTAGACAAAAATTTCTTTTCCAGGTACTTGACCCAAGCTTGAAGGTAGTAAATATATTGATTTCCTAAAATCAAAAGGAAGTCTGTGTAAATGCCCGGGGTCAATTGCTAGGAAATTTGGAGAATATATGGGCTTACTAGTTACCTTCTATTGTTAAGGCACTGCTGCCAAAGAAAACAAAACAAAATATTTCATTGTACTTTTCACCATGTTCCTTTTGTGAATAAGACAAAGTTTAACTTCAGACCCCTGAAATAGCTAGTTACCCCTAGGATAGACTTAGGTGCTCAATTAATTCTTGCTGAACTGAAACAGAAGAAAAGTAATCTAATAAAACTCTGATGTTCAAAGCAGCAACCCATAAAGAATTATAGGAGAACCAGACTCAATGTTGCTGCAAACTGTGTTTATTATAGTGTCAAACTCTGCTAAGCCAGGGAAGGGAATTATAGCAATAAACAGATTTATAGCTTTCGTCTTTACACCTTTCATTTTGCATTGAAGATTAAAAGAGATGGAGCAGAAGGCAGTGGGTAGGAACCAAAATTTAAAATATCAAAACCAGCCCTATTTACTAGAAAGCTATTTTTGAGCAGCTACTTTTTCTGTGTTCAGATGTCGTACAAGGTCTTCATGATGGTCACCTGAGCCCTCAACAAGGGACTGTATGCATTCAGATTCAAGCTTAAGTCCTAAGCAGCTGCCATAAGGAAACAATTAGTGGGATCTAGCACTAAAGGAAAATTTAGAAAAAAAAATCAAACATTAAAAAAGAACTCCCCAAAGTAAGACTGACGAAGCTCAATAAGGTTAAGGGCTTATAAAATAGGAGGACTTGGGAACATGGATTCTGGCTTTCTTTTCTAACACAATACAAAATTAAATAAGTCAAATTACTACTGCCAGTGCAAATGAGGTGTCTGTTTTCTTCAGAGCATTGTCCTTTGCCTCTAGATATCTTAAGAGATTGCTAAAACTTCTTTGTTTAACTTTGAATTTTTTTAAAAGAAACTTATTTTTAAGAGGTCAAATAAAATGAACTCCATGGTGAAAGACTTGGAATTCTAAACATTCCCTTCGTCAAAAGAAAGCATCAACTTGCTGTCTAAATGCCCAGAGTAACCCACGACTTCACAGCCCATGGCACATACTATCCTACAATACTCTTACTGTCTTCACCAGAACTCAGATGTATTTGAGGAACACTCGTCCTTAAACTTGGGTTTAATTTCAGTCCTTGATTTCAGCATATGTTCTAATATACTCTTCTACTTAAGGGAGTCTGGGCTACTTAAGAAGGCTGGTTTGAAGGTCAATTTCTTGGCTTTATTCTGTCATATCTTACTGAGCAATATAGGTTTTGTGAAATTCAACTAAGCTCAACACAGGGAGAAGGGTAAGATGCCCCTTAAATCTGAATGTCTCAGGAGAGATGTAGAGAGAGTAATTGTAACAATAAAAAAGCAAAACCACTGTTAGGTGAGGCTACAAGAACCTCAGTCTCAGGGCATTGCTATGATTCTCAAACTTGCAGTGTAAGCTGGGTCTTTTATCGTTTGGGCAGAGGGTGAAGACAATCAACGTTCTCAATCTGGGCTTCTATAGCTCCTGGGTTCTCTGTGGTTGGATTCTTCATTCCCTTTGCCCACTGCTCCCTGTGGAGTGGATGAAGCACTGACCACTCACCTGCTTGACTCCTCCCTGACCTTACCCATCTACCCCTTTCCTCCCTCCCCTGCCTCTCAGCCCTCCTTGTTACCCTGGATCCTTTCCTGTGGTCGCCAAACATGGTCCTAGGCCAGTGGATGCAAAGGTATCCTTGCCCACTACTACCCGTGTTCTGATCTGTCCTCTCCCTTACTCTTTCTACCAACTTCCCCGAGTAAAGCTCAGTCATAGGAGGAAAGGAAATTGGATTTGAGGAAGGAGAACAGAGGAAGATGGGAAGACATATTTTGACACTTTGGCTTCGAGAGCTGGAACACAGACTGGTCCTGGGGCATTTCCCTCCAGCAGGACAAGAAAACTGAGTGTGAGGAAGGAAGTTTCAGGTCTGGAAAGGAGTTGCCCAGGCTAAACTGAAACTGAAACCAACACACTGGTGTTGTGGGAGCGAGGGGGTGACATAACCCATCGATGTTCAGATGGCCCGAGTTTGTGCCTCAACTTTTTTCTGCATTCGCCTCCCTTCATCAGCTATCAAATAAACCCTCAAGCCTTCCACTGTTACCTGACTGAGGACCTGGACTGTTTTCCAAGCTCAGCCTGCATTTGCAACTGCTCACCAGATGTCTAAGCCTGCAGATGCCCCCTCGGCTCAAATTCAGCTTGCGCAACCCGAAGCTCCCTGAGTCTGCTGCAAGACAAACGTGCTCCTTGACTTTCCTTTTTGTTAAACACATTACTACTCCAATTGCTTTGAAGCTTGATGTTGGAGCTGAGAAAATTCAGCCCAATGTCAAATCTTGAGAGATTTCATTTTCCACAAAATCCTTTACTCCATCTCCATTGGATCATAGAGTCTAGAAATCTCTCCTCACCTTTCCTAATCTACTTTTTTGGTACCAGGAATTAAACTCAGTCCTCACATTCACCGTGCAGGTGCTGTGCTGCTGAGGCTCATCCCTGGCTGTCCTAGGCTACTTTATCCTACATGCTTTGATTAGATTGGTTTTTCTAGCCAAATGTGGTGCCATGTCCCTGTGATCTCTGCTACTCAGGACACTGAGGCAGGAGATTGCTTAGGCCTAGGGGCTCAGAGCCCACCTGGCAACATGGCAAAAGTCCACCTCAAAAAATGTAAAAATAAATAATGTTTTCTTCTGAAGCACATTTTTGGATGTATCATTCCTCAGTTCAAAAAACTTCAGGGACCCACTTACAGCCTAAAGTGAAAAATAACTTCTAGGTAACAACTCTTGGTGGATGTGGAAGTATTAAGCAAAAGGCTACCGAGAACCAGGCTGATACCACTTGGCTGGCCAACTGTGCTAACGTGGTGAGTGGACGTGTTCCACAGCCTTATCACACATTTCCATGCAAACATTTTCCCTGCTAACACATCCCCACAACCTGATGTGTGCTGCAAAAGAGACTGAGGAAGCAGTTAAAAATTACCCCCAGGAAGCAATTCTCCCCACCCAGAATGTGAAGCATTCTATAGAGAAGACACATGTCCTAGGAAAAATGAGGAGGAAAACTGTGATTAGAACAAAAGACTGATGAGTTTTACTAATTAAGTGCTGAGTGTGGGCTTTGGACCTTGATTCAAACAAAGTACCTGTAGAAAGACATTTTGGAGACAAAAGTGGAGAAATTTGAATTTGGGCCAGGTATTGATGATGGTAAAGCCTTATCATTATTAGGGTCACAAATGAAATTATAGTTATGTTTTTAAAATGCCCTATTACAGTATTTGCCAATCTACTGACATAATATCTATGCTTTGCTTTAAAACAAACCAGCAACAACAATGGCAGAGCATGTGCTTCGCATGTGTAAAGCCTTGGATGAAATCCCCAACACAAATCAAACAAAATGAGTACAGATACAGGCTTCATGAAATAAGATTACCAAGTGATTCTTCAAGCGGGGTGAGATCTAGGGCCATTTATAATACTCTTTTCCCTTGCTTTTGAGAATGTGTTGCCCAGACATGGTGCTGCATGCCTATAATCTCAGCACTCTGGGAAGCTGAGACAGGAAGATCACCACTTTAGGCTCAGCTGGGCAATTTGGCAACTTAGTGAGACTCTGTCTCAAAATTTAAAAAAATATATAAAAGGGCTAGGGATGTAGGTCAGTGTGAAGACCTTGTGTTCAATTTCCAGTACTGCAAAAAAATAAATCATTTTTAAAGAACCTTTAGATTTCTACCACATAAACTGTAAATTTCTATCTCTGTCCAATTTCTTAGCGACCTGCTGCTAACTTCTGTCTCTGCTTTATTTCCCCTGTGTCCCATGGGGGTCGCCTCCTCTGGCTGGCCCTGAGCTACCTGTTCTCAGAGTGATTTTCCCTCTTGTCAAGACCTGTGTTCGCCGCTTGGAAAAACAGCATCAGTCACCATTTGCTTGAACCTGTGACAGTGCAAC
Source organism: Dinomys branickii (assembly GCA_004027595.1). NCBI lineage: Eukaryota > Metazoa > Chordata > Mammalia > Rodentia > Dinomyidae > Dinomys > Dinomys branickii. The sequence continues at coordinate 100,080 of PVLD010000371.1, read as the reverse complement.
TTTCTTACCTGGCAACCTGAGCTATGGCCTAATTGAGAAAAACCAAACATAGGGTATTGAGTTTCTGAAAGAAATGTCTGTCCTTTCCGTGGGCCTCTTGCCCCCACAGTCTTGCTACCTTTATGACCAGTTTGTGGTGGTCCACAGAGGTGTCATTGCCACAGGGATCATGAGCCCTCCTTTGGGAATGGTCTTTGCCTAGTTCTAACTCCTAAAACGCCTTTCTCTTTCATTGAACCATGTCCATTTCACCCCTTGGAGACCATGCAAAGCTTCCTGGGGACCAGCATAGCTCACCGTACTGCAAGTAAGGCTTGACTGTTGCTGGACTACCAGGCCCCTTGCAGGCAGGAAGGGAAATGGTGCCGGCACAACAGCGCTGACTTGGGAGCCTGTGTCTGTACCAGCACGTGACCTTTGTGTGATGCTAACTCCCTGAGCCTCAGTTTCCTCATCTCTAGGTGGAGAGGAGAGTAATTACAGTAAGAGGAACTGCAGGAGGTAACCGAAGCAGCACACAGTCTTGTAAATGCGGTTTCCCTTTGCCTGCTCTCTTCCTAATTCTAATGTATAGTTTTGTACCTTCTACATGGGAAATAAGCAATAACTACACTAGCAGGTTTCCTACAGTGGAAATCTCTAGCTTCATCAGGGCCAAAATAGTACTCTCCAAACAGCCTGAGGGCAGTCAAAAGTCATAGATCAGCATGGTGGAGAAAAGAAGATTGCAAGTTCGAGTCCAACCTGGGCAACATGGCGAGACACCCCCCAAAAACCACAGGGAGGGCTGAGGACATGGCATAGTGGTGTAGGGTCCAGGGATTCAAGCCCCAGTACTGCAAAAAAAAAAAAAAAAAAAGACTCATAGCCGGGTGTCCAACATGCCTCCAACAGGTGCTTATAGAAAGGATACACGTGACTTCACAGTATGGAATTGTGAGCGTGAATATGAGTTTACCACACAGAAATTGTGCCTCTTAGGGTCAACACAGTTTCTCAGTCATTGACTCATGTATGAGAAGGAGAATATTGGGTTTACTCCTAACAGCAAAAGGAACAGATGACTTGTCCCTGGAGTGAGCACTGACCAGGGGAGGACCTTCCCCGGATCTCAGAAATAGGCAAGCACTTTGGCTCCTGATCTCCTTTTCCCTGCGACTACAAGCTTGGCTGCTCTGTTTTCTGCTCGTCATGCCCTTCAATCCCTACTCACTCTCAGCACCGCTTTAGGGTTACTTTTTAAGGCCACCAGGCTATTGGAGTTATGAAATGACCACTATGCGCAAACCCAGCGACAAGCACCCACGTGGCATCCCCTCTCTGAGCGCCAGCCCGGCTTCCTCCAGGGTCTTCCCACTCTCACAGGGCTTTGGTCTCCGTCCCTGAATCTTTTTCTTCTTCTACACTTCACAGCTAACCCTTGCTTTGCACTCAATTTCCATAACTCTTATATGCAGTACTGTAATGTATTACAGAACATCCAACTACAAGCTGTACAGTACAATCAGCAAAAGTCACAGTCCTGCATAAACAAGGCAGACTGTATGAAAAGAGACAACAAGGCTCCATCAACAAGATGTACAGAACTGGACAAAAACAGATGGGCTGTTAGGTCTGAGCAGCGGGGCTGAAGCCTAAATAATCAAACAGCAGGTCATCAAGTGAGGGGTATCTGCATTTATCTGAAACGTCTATCTATGTGGAGGTTATTGTCCTCTGGCAAGTTTTTCTGGCAGGTGAAGTGCTACTATAAGGTCACATCTCCCTGGCCCTATCTCAGAGTGGGTGCTCAGGATGGAGGGGACACGGGTATTTATATTCACAGAGCCTCCCATTAATAAGGACACCCCACGTGCAGATGTTGCTTTAAGTGCTTCGCGAAGTTGCACATTAAGTTAAGCTGATCACTTTCATTTTACATTGAAAAACTGAAGGCAAAAGGTGAGATAACTTGTCCCAAGTCATGGAGCTCATAAGCAGCAGATCAGAATCAAAATCCAGGTCTCCATGTCCAGAGCCCAAACCTGTAATGCTATACAAAGTTTTTCACACACTGCCTCAAAAATAGACTATAAAAAGCTGATTTTTTTTCAGTAGGCTTAGTCATTTAATCACTAAGTGGATATAAAATTGTTAAATCTGAATAAATATATATAGTCTAGTTATTCAAGAAATTTTTTTGTGTGGAGTTAAAGTTACAGGTTGGTGGTAAAGTGCTTGCTGTGAGGCCTTGAGTGTAATTCCCTGCACCACCACCTCCAAAAAAAGAAAAGGAAAGGAAAAAGAAAACTGTGTTTTCCAAGTATCAACACTAGAGGAAAAAACAGATAAAAATGAGTGGCTGAGGAAATGATACCAGTGTCCACAGATGCAAAACAATACAGGATTTACTTAATTATCCCAGCAGTGCTGCATACTCTCTGCCTGAGTTCAGAAAGAATAGAGAGATAGAAACGCTGCATGAAGCTGACAATAAAAATTCTTCAATTAATGTCAGGAGAAAAGAATGCTAAACAAAAATTAAGCTTTAAAATGATATAATACCCTCTAAATACACAAATGATCATGTAAAAGTAAATATGGAATCTAGTAAAATAAATAAGCCATTACATTATGTATATTCTTAATTACATAAGCCATCTGGAGAGCATAGGGTCTTCCATACCACATTAACCATTTACATGTTAAAATGCTGAAAAACACTAAGACTACCATCATTCTCCTTATCATATAACGGCACACAAAATATAGATCTGAGGGATGTCAGGCTTTGCAAGTCTAGCATGATTTATTCAGGATAGAATCCATTACTAGTTTAATGTGACAAATCTGTTGTGTAGAGAGTAAGATCAAGGCTTTGTACACACACACACACACACACACACACACACACACACATACATTTTTCTCGGAGAATGTTTTGCCCTCCCCCTACCCCAAAGCACAGCATCTGAATCTGAAGAAGGCTGCGCTGGAACGCAAACATGAAATATGGGAATTGCTAAAGTGTTAGGTTAGAAGGATCTTGGTATAAAATTTAAAACATATGAATAGAAAGTTAAATGCTGTTCCCCAAATATAATATTTTATCCAGAAATAATTCCTTACAAGACATTCACAGCTTGAGCTTTGTAAATTTTAGGAAAAATATTGTGAAACGGCAATGACAATATCAGCACAAAAATTATTTTTAAGAAAAGAAACAAAAAGGGGGTTGGTGATAAAGGCAAAGTGACATTTGCCACTTCCTCTCAAATGTATCTGGAAACAAACAAACAAACCAACCACAAATGGAAGGCGCACGCCTCTACACATGCTTGTCTGAAGGTATCTGCTGGTGGTTTTCTCCTACATGTTTTTCTCACTGGGTAATACAGAATGACAACATGCACACTACGTTAGTGCTCCAGGCTCCCAAGGGGAGGATAGCTCCCACACATCCACATGCAACTCCACAGGGTTATGAGGGAGGCTGTGAAACTCTAAAAACTTTATGCAATAAAAGTGGCCTTTCACTTAATACCATTGCACTACTATTTCAGGATCCACTGTTGAATGCACAAATGGGCTTATTTGGGCCAAAGAAGAGGTCAATGCATTTTGATGACCAGTACAAGACAGAGACCCAAGTATGTATGTATGTATATATATATATATATATATATATATATATATATATTTTTTTTTTTTTTTTTTTTTGCGGTACTGGGGATTGAACTCAGGACCCTGCGCTTGCTAGGCAAGCGCTTATTCCACTGAGCTATATCCCCAGCCCCCCCAAGTATATTTTTAAGTACAATTAGTTCCCTTCATTTGTGTTAGGTTATTTATGAGTGGGAGATTAATGTTTAGGCAATATGCCACTGTGCAAATCACCATAAACTATTTTCTATTAACACTCTTCCACCCAAGTACTAACCAGGCCCGACCCTGCTTAGCTTCCGAGATCAGATGAGATTGGGCGTGCTCTGGGTGGTATGGCCATAGACATAATACTCTTGATTGTTAAATATGAAACCTAACTCTTACACCCTGCAAAAAATTACTACAAAATAAAATAAGTATGGCCATGGGTCGGTGTTGTTTATTTCCATCAAAGATTGGACATCAAAATAAATAAATCACTGTAATGAAAGAAAACAAAGGTATCAAAACTCTCCAGACCATGTGAAAGATATTGAAAATGATAAATGTTCAGTAAAATCTCAGCCCTTGGAAGCCTGAAAGACATGTTGCACATGGCATTGTTTATGACATGAGCTAAGACCTCAGGGCATTTAGAATGCACAGCTGGTCACCTTCCCTCCCTCCGCTTCCTTTCCCTTATGTTCTTAACCCACCATTCACGACTCAGTAATGTTTGTTTAACTTCTACTGTGTGCAAGGACTAAGTTAGATGTTGCAGACATAAATAAAGATGAAAGCAGCACAGATCTTGCCCTTGAGGATGATAAAATTGTTAGCAAAGAGAAAAGAATTTTAGAAATAACCATCACGCAACTGAAAGAGGAAAAGAAAGGAAGAGAATATTTCCTGAGTGTTAGCCATGTGCTAGGCACCACGTTAGATGTGTTACATGTACACTGTGTCTTTCACCCTTGTACTATATGCTGAGATGAGACGCTATCATCTGTGCCGTAAAAGTGGAGAAAATAAGACTCGGAGTGGCTGAGCAATTAGCCAAGATCGCACAGCTGCTAAGGCGCAGAGCTAGGATTTCAGGCATGATTTCTCAGACTTGGGTGTTTGCTACTCTCCTTCACTATAAATGTTAGATGGTACAAAAAGTTGTATGGAACAAGTGCCATGGGGAATCCAGAGAAAAGAGAAACTGCACCCTGGAAAATGGGGAAGAGCATCTTGTTTGAAGCAGAATGAAGGGAAGTCACATTTGGATGTATGGAAATCTGAGTCTGTCTAAGGATTAGGTTAAAAAAAGGCTAAAAAAGTAAGTGCCCTGGCTTTCTTTGGGTGAAGCATATAGCTCAGAAAGAGCACTGATGAAAAATTAAAGGAAGATAAGGCTAGAAAAGGAGCTGTATGAGAGGATTTGAATGTCAGGCAAGAAACAAGATTTTCTTGCACTCTCAATGGTAAATAGATTGAGACTCAAAGTTTTGGCTTCAGAGCCACAACAGACGATGTTACCTGGCTGCCTCAGATACGATGATACTAGTTGATACTAGTCTCAAGCCCAACCCTCCATGCTTCTACTATAGATAAAGGAAAAGCTAAATATTCACTTTCCCAGCAGCCACTGCAGCAGGCATATCCTGGCCACATGCAGTGGGTAGTGGGGACATCAGGGCCCCAAGCAGCAGCTGTATGCTGTCAGGTGGGTGCGCGCCCTTAGCAAGGTGCACAGAGTATGTTCCTGTCCCTCCCCTCCTCACTGCAACACCAGACAGGAGAAGGAAAAGGAGACGATGATGTGACCGACAGACAGCAATGAAGGAAAGGAAGGTGCAGGTGAGAGCCAGCTGGTGGGTAACGTGGGGACAGGGTGTTGGAACCTGCATCTGGAAATGAAGGCACCAGAGCAAGGTGTTGACCCCAAGGTGCCTGTGGCTGGCCGAGGGCCTCCCTGAATTCTTCCCATCTAAGGTGCAGGGCTTCCCATCTAAGGTGCGGACTGAGCCTGGGGATTTCCCACATGAACAGGAGCTGGGCAGGACTTGCCGGTGGGTGGAAGTCAGGGCTGGGAGTGGTGAGCCTGGAAGACTGGAGACACTGACCATTGGTAGTTAGAAAACCCCAGTACTGGAGACGTGACATGGTCAACTGGTGTATGAAAAAGCACTCCACTTTACCAGGTGTAGTTGAAATGCAAATCAAAACCAGGAGAGATCATCTCATGCCTGTCAGGATGACTACTCTCAGAAAGGCAAGAGGATGTGGAGAAAAGGAAATGGAAAACAGTCATTGCTGAAAACAGCATAGAGGGGCCCCCAAAAATTAAAAAGAAAACTATCCTGTGTCCAACAATCCCACTCCTGCAGGTGTACCCAAAGGAAAGGAAGTCAGTGTATGGAAGAAGCACTTCTCACAGCAGTCGAGACACAGAAACCTGTGTTGCCAATGGGGAATGGATGGAAAAAGTATGGTAGATAGGTACAGTGGAATACTACTCAGGCAGGACAAAGGAGGAAATCCCACATCTGGCAACAATCTGGATGAACCTATAAGACATTATATGTGAAACAAGCTGAGCACAGAAACACAAGTCCCTCTCACTTATATGTGGAACTTATTCCTAATAGTCAAGATATAGAATCAGCAGAGATGGCACTGATCGATCAATGGAATCATGTGGTACCTGAAAGCAATGGAAAACTATTCAGCCTTTAAAAAAGGAAATCCTGCTATTTGTGACCACATGGTTAACCTGGCAGACACTGTGCTAAGCAAAATGGTGAACAAGGCATAGAGAGGTGCTCTGTGACCTCACTCACAATCTTATATGGAGTGGAATCTTAAAAAGTGGAACTTCTAAGATAGGGCCGGGGCTGGTGGCAGAAATGGGGAGATGTAAAAGGGCACACACACATTTGAAGTTATAAGATGAACAAGGGTGGAGTATGGTGGTGCAGGCCTATAAGCACAGCTACTCAGGAGGCTGAGGCAGGAGGATTGCAAGTTTGGGGTCAGCCTAGGCAATTCATGTAGCTCAGTGCTTCCTGGGTTCAATAACTAGTCAATTAGTCTTTCTTTCTGTCTGTCCATCTGCCTGTCACACACCCAAATTTCCTCTGTCTGTCTCTCTCCCTTTCCTCTTGGTCATTTCCCCACTTGCTCCTGTTTCCTGGGATCTCTTTCAAACTACTGGTGCCCAAATCCTTAGGAGCTGCTTTGGCATGAAGGAGAAGTGGTCCAAGCTAGACAAAGGTCCCAAATAAACCTAAAATACATTAAAGATCACAAAGTTCTTACAAACACCACCATCTGCTGTCTCATCTTTTCTCCCAAGGGCTTGGCATGGCAGGGATAGCAGCACTTTCGATTTAGCCTTGCCTTCTCCCAGCTGAGGGTTCACTCAGGTGAGCATTTGTCTCCTCTGAATGTGTGACTGTGTGAACACACGTGCACACACAACTTTCTGGAGCTGCTGTGAGCATTACATAAAGTGATGTGTGCAAGGAACCATTCTGTCTTCATCCTTCTATAAAACAGCTATGTCAAATTTAGGAAACAAGATGTAACTTGATGCCCCCCCTTAATAATTAATTCAAACTAACTTGGAATATGAGTGGAAATGACAAATAATGAGAATGTGCCTAGATACCAATACAAATCAAAGGTCAAACCTATTCTCATGAGCTTTGTGTACAAAGAACTGCTCTGCTGGGAAGTATATAGGAATTTCCGCTTACTTTACTGGACTTCCCTATACAGAGAGCTCATGAGAACTATAAATCATGTTCTTGTGCTCTAGTATTGAGATGAACACACAATAGATAATTTTGTAGATACTGACTCCAAAGTTATCATGAATTGGCTTATTTATAAAACAATTTGGGGGAAAGTAACATTCAGCATATTAAGGGAAAAGATGGAAGCTCAATAAATTATTGCATTATTCACAGTTACTACAATGTTTAAGGTGTAATATTAACAACTGTTACCCCTTCCCAATAGCATCCCACAGAGCACAATGAGTACTGACAATTGTGCTTGAGTTTGTTGCCCTATTTCTAGAAACTCACTTTTTATCTTGTGTTTCCATCTTCATACACATTCTGCCCTGCCTCAAAACTCACTCCTTTTCTTCAACCTGATTTAGAGCTCAAAAGATTTCCTGTTGACTGCCTTCATGCTTAATTATAAATCATGTCTGCAGCAGTTGGTTTATATTGAAAATGTAGAACAAAGTCAATATCCGTCTGTCTTAAATCAAATGAAGCCAGTAGGATCACAGTCTCAATAATCAGATTTGGATCCTGTTGTGGATTTACAACATTATTAGTACATGATTAGTTGGGACATAATGCAAACCAGTTTGTGCCCAACATTCAGTCTTTCTGCCTTTTGCTAAAGTCCTGTAGTGCTGGTCCAGATCAGTTAAGAGCTCTACTTTCTGCGAGGACACACGGTAAAACTCGCCATCTGGCCCAGCAGCTGATGAGGCTCACACAGCCCTTGAGAGGCTCCCAAGCACCATTTTTGGGAAAAATGTGGTCTCCTGTATGGTGTCATGGATACCAGTACATAGCTTTCTTGTTTTCTCTGAAAAGTGCTGCAATGAAACCTCCACACTGGATGAATGTGTTAGGAAAGAGTTCACTTACCTGAGGACCAGGCTGCCCCTGAAAAGGAGGAGAGGAGAAAGAAAAAACAATTATAAAATTGTCACTGTGTAGAATATTTCCACTCCCAAAATAGTTTTCAAAATCTTTACAAAATGTTCCTAAAGTATGACAGTACCTAATTATTGAGAAACTATAAATTCATAAAACCACATTGCATCTTAATATTTTCACTCTACACCATTTTTCCAAAATCTGCCACCATGGTCTAGTGTACATATGTGTCTCCAAATGACCTAAAGGTTTTAGCACACTCCGGAAGTGAACTGGGGGAAAAGTCACAGAAATATCACACCTTACACTGACATAATCAGTGGGTCACATCTTCCAGTACACACTATTATAGAGCTCTGTACATTACATGGTTATAGGAAGGGGCAGGGTCATTTTAGGACTCATTGAGCCACTCAGTTCTTCACTGTTTCACTGACAGGTTAATAAGTATCTATCTTTTACTTTGCACGAACTTAAGGCATTTTTAAAGGATACGAGAGGTCTTTGTATCACAGCATTATAACTCCTTGCACCGTCAGTAGATTTTGTGAACTCTGGTCAATCAAATTTGCTTTGAATGAATGTCACTTTCCTATTGCTTAAAGTAGTGATTGTTTCAAAATGGTACAATGGTGAGTGCTCCTAGTTAAAGAAAAATCACCTATTAATAAAAGTACGGGTTACACACCAGCTTCTTAAAATCGCAAATCAGATGAGAGTAAAAATGTTCCCAGTGACTCAGGGAGCCCAAGAACAACACGCGGTCACACTGGCCATGCCGCCTGTGCCAGGGCACCGTACTCGGAAGCTCGCTTACTGAGCCTCTCTCCAGGCCTGGGCTCTCTCTCAGAACTTGTTCTCTCCCTGGCGACAGACCAGATGATGTTAAAGAACTTTGCCTGAAAAATGTGGTGGGCAAGGTTTTATCCAACCGTCCCCGAGAAGGGAGCCCAGGCAAGTCACTGAGGCTATCGTCCTACTCCCTGCTCTTCTGCGGCGAAGGGGAAGGGAATAACACGCATCCAGCATCCCTAAATAGCAGGAGTACACCTTTGGATATGAGGAGTAACCACTCTGCCTTTTGCAAACGTTGAAAATGAGGCTCAGAGTGATAGGCTCAAGGCCACATAGCCTATTAATGGAAAAGGCAGAACATCGAATCTGATTGCTAAGTTGACCCATTTCCTAACTGGCCATTCTGTTCTCCGGCTGGTGGCCAAGGTCACTGGCACTTGCCAATAGATTAGTACCAAACTGAGGCCCAGAGTGCCCTTCACATGAGCAGAGACTCCACCTCCCCCACTCCTGGGGGCTCTGTGCACACTCCTGCCCCCCCAAACCTGCGGGCACCCCACCTCTTAAGTGATTTGCAGAAACCAGACCGGCGAAGCATTTTGAGGGTTACATCCCTGAAATTAGCGCTAAACACAGAGTAGTGTTCAATGACAAGCCTGCAAAGGTGGGGCTTTCTCCTGAGAGGTAAATGGGGACTCCACTAGATCCATGAAGTGGACAAAAATCATAGAACATTCATTTCTTCCTTCCCCACCTTCCCTTTAAACTCTTGGTTTTTTGAGAGGGTACTGGGGATTGTACCCAGAGCCTCACAGGGCTATATCCCCAGACTTTTTGTATTTATTATTTTGAAATAAAGTCTCCCTAAGTCCCCAAAATTGCCCAGTCTGTGTTCCCATGCCATCCTGCTGCCTCAGCCTTCCCGAGTGCTGAGATTACAAATGCATGCTGCTGCCACTGTGCCTGGTGTCCCCACTCCTTTTAACTTTTTGGCCTTTCTAATGTTTAGAACTAAGGCAGAGTCAGAAGTATGAATATGTGTTTTTATAGAACCCTAAAGTATATCTCTTATAAGGTATGTGAAAAATAAAGTGTGGGATTGTTTAAAACCAGAAGAAATTTCTTCAAAAGAATCTATTCTGCACCATTGCTGAGCTTTGAAGATTCCTATGGTTGTTGTACAAAGGACAGAGTTTTTCTTTTCATCTTTAAAATGTGGCATATCTGCCATTACACTGAAGAAATGACTAAGCAAAATGTGTACATTATGACATTCTATACAAATATGTGTTGTACTATGGATTTTAGCTTAGTGAGAACAAGTAGTAATAAATGACAATAAAATTTAAAAAGTAGAGTTCTGTGTCAACATTGGAAAGCCCATTAGCACCAGGGAAACTGATTACTCTGCAGTGGGACAGGAACTCCAGGCCTGTGTGCATGTGAGTATGTGGACATGGTGGGGGATGGGAGAGAGAACGGGTGTGGCTGCTACATCTATCTCGAGAGCTTCCCAGAGAAACAATGTACACAGCGTGTCTCATTTGGTGACTGTTCAAAGACACAAGTGTCACAATATGCCATGAAACTTACTTAAGACTCAGGGACCTCCTGTGCCCAGTCTACTTTCTATGTGACAACACAGAGAATAGTGGACACCTGCCATACCCCCAAGAAATGGTCTGGCAGCTAGATCCTGCAGTTACTGTAGCGCAGCCACCAGGTCCCAGGCAGGGGTGGGCAGGAGAGCTCGGGGTGCCCCTGTGGGCAGCACAGGGAGAAGGCAGGGCAGAACCACCAGGGATGGGCATCTCAGGAATGCCTTGGTGACCAAGGACACTGGGCGACAAAGATGTAGCCCCTGACTAACTGTCAAAAGCGTTCCTTCAGAAGCCCCTTCCATTGTTCCTGTGAGGTTCGTCGGGAGGTAGGAACTCTTTCACTCATTAGCGGGTGTTTTTCTAGCCCATTCTGATTTATAGGTAGTGAACATGATTAACTGGGAAAGTTGACTTTTCTCCGTTTTCTAAAATATGCCTGGTGTCTACTTATAAATTACAATTAGTGCTCACCAAACACATCTGAACCTGAGTTTGAAAGCATGGAATTACTAAAAGCGACCTTCTCCCCACAAGCAAATTACCACAATGTTTCTATAAATAAAATCCCTGATCCTATGTCACCCAGGGCTGATGCCAAAAGAAACAGTTAAGACCTAGAAACACTGGAGTCAGGACGCAGGCCTAGAAGAGAACGGTGCTGAAGGGTTACAGTCACTGACTCCCTGTCCCTCGACAGCTGAGCCAATGTCCCCAAGGCAGCTTGTGCACAGGCGGGAAGGAAGAGGTGACTTCAAACCTGGAATCAGAACAGTGTGTTGGAAAATAATGGCCAGTAGCAGATGCTTGACCTGGGAGAGGGTCCCCAGGGAGGGAGCCACATGGACTGTGATAAATGAGACCATCCGGCCAGGCCTTGGGGGCGCGTGTTGTTGCTTCAGGCAATTAAAGAGCAATAGTAACCTTCTTTCTTGGGCTGTTACCACAATTAGGCTGTCAGGAAGTGGTAAGACTGCGCCAAATCGACAGTCATTTGGATTTCTGACTGAGGCAATGAGTTTCACTACCTGATACCATTTCTATGGGTGGTAAATCTGTGTCCTTCCCTTCAGATGGGCCGAGTGTTGATTTTCTTTTCAGCTTAACACATGCACAGTCAGGGATACACAGGTTGTTTCAGAACAGTATATTATTGTGGAATGAGCAGGATAACAGACTCGCATGTATCTTTATTGTGATTGATTTTACAAACTCTTTCCCCTCCAAAAACTTGAGAGAATATTAGTATTCTTTGTGCAGTTCTGAAAGCTACTTTGTCTGTTGTGGGGTAATTACAAAGACATGGCCTTAACATCTCAGAAGAAGCTAAGCTTGATCATCACTTTTATTTCTGCAGGCTGGGATTTCCATGTATTGCATTCTCTTGCACTGAAAGGTATCGCTTCTCTGTTCTGCGTTTCAGAGCACTGCTTGTCCACACTGCGTCACTTGAAGGTGGCTGCTGTCATCTCATTATCTCCTAAAGATTCTCACACTCACACCCACCCATGTCGAGCTGATTTTTCTTCTCAGTAGAAAACAGCATCCGTAACAAGAATTCTGTGAAGGTCTAGAACCCCAGTGAGGGAACTCAAAGGACAGCAGGCTCACTCAGTGGCACAGGTCTCTTGAGGATCTGCAGGAATCCTGTTGTACATAGAACCATCCAATGGCATGGATCACCTAGCCTTTGCAGAGTGGCTAGGCAGCAGTGTTACCCTGCCAGCAAGCGGAACAGATGCCCTGTGGCTGGGGCAGCAGGGAACCCGAGCTCCCTCCCTGAACTGGAACTTTGTCTCCAGTATCCAGGTTCCAAGCTCCTGTGATAAATGGCACGTGTGTGTACTGGGGATGTGCGTTCCCTGCTAAAATCCCTGTAGTCTGTGCTGCTGAGTCCAGCTTTATCATCTAAAGAAGGTACTGTTTTTATTCTGCAGTGAACAGAAGCCAAGAGAACACCCTCTGGAATATGACATGTAGAATCTACATTGTAAGAAATCTAACACATAATATAAGAATAATATCCCAAAATAGTTGTTGGACTATCATAAACTGAAAATATTCTGACTGGCCCAAAATTGTTTACAATAATATTTCTTTCATTTGTTTCTTTTTGAGACAGGATCTCACTGTGTAGTTTAGGCTGGCCTCAAACTCATCGCGACCCTCCTGCCTCAGCCTCCCAAGTACTAGCACTACAGGGGTGCACCCCAAGTCCACAACAATGATATTCTTAAAGAACCATTCAAAGGGATACTATTCTTAGATTATGTGTTAGATTTCTTACAATGTAGATTCTACATGTCATATTCCAGAGGTGTTCTCTTGGCTTCTGTTCACTGCAGAATAAGAACAGTACTTTGTTTGGATGATAAAGCTGGACTCAGCAGCACAGACTACAGGGATTTTAGCAGGGGAGGCACATCCCCAGTACACACACGTGCCACCCAATGGGAGCCAAAGGTTCTGTCCAGAAGAAACATCACTCCCTAGTTTTATTAAAACTCCACATCCAATTACTAAGAAAAGATTCTCTCAAATTCCTTTGCAAATTATGCTCACAAATATAGCATGGCAATTTCAAGGAGGCTATGTGATCAGTACCAATAATTCACTCAATTTGAATTTAGATAAAAGTGTCATGAATTTTTAAAATGAATTAATATGCAAAAGGCTTACTAGACAGAAACAATTGAAGAAATAAAGCATTGTGGATTATGTGCATCACTTCAAGAATGGGTTTGCAAGACTGCATTGTCCCAGGGTCTGTGGCTGCTCTTGCTTCCAAGGGCTCCCATGAACTTGACCTAACCAAACATTACCCATAATTCACATTTCCTATTGTGCATCCCTATGGGATAGGCCTTAGTAATTGTTACCTTAGATGCAGTCCCATAATGTTACTTAGATAAGAATCTTTCAATTTAAAGTTTTCTTCTGAAAAATACTTAGTCCTCTATGGTTTTAATGCCTGCAAAGAATATTCATTCATATTCAGCTCTAGAGGAGAAGAGCTGCTCTCAAGTCCGCATGGTCTTTCTCTTTTAAAATTTGAGAGACAGAGAGGGAGAATATGAGTGGAGGTGGTTTTGTTAGGTTCAACATAAAGAAAATACAAACTAGTTCAAAATTTGGAAAATTGTTTATATACTATTTGCCTTTCACATGTAAGTAATGACTGTGTTTAAAAATGTACTCATTTGAACAGGTTAATGAGTTTTCCTACATTAATTAAAAACATTTTATTTTCTAGCAATATTTTTATCTCATCACTAAACATTCATATGTGGAACATGAGAAAGAAAGAATTTTATCAGGTGCATTTTTGTCATTAAAAACTTCACATATAAAGCACAAGATGCTTTCTTTATGCATTAAATTACATCATTGAAATTTGCTGCATAAAGCCAGGTATGGTGGTACACATCTGTAATCCCAGTATCCTGGGAGGCTGAGGCAGGAAGATCAAAAGTTCAAGGCCAGTTTGGTTAGGTTAGTGATTTAGCAAGATCCTATCTCAAAATAAAAGAAGGGCCAGGGGATATAGCTCAGTACAAAAGCCCTGAATTCTATCCCGCATTAAAAAACAAAACAAAGACAACAACAACAACAAGAAACACTAATATTTTATTGAAATTTGTTCAGATTTCCGCTCTTAGAAATAATATTTACATCTTTCAATATGAATATTTGAATATTCATATCGATTATTTCTTTCTACCACAACACTGGAAATGCAGTATTATTCTAATCATGAATTATATATATCTTTATATTGTAGTATATAAAATACAGCTGTTAAAATATTTTTTAAGATATAGTTTCCTTACATATGTATATTTATCAGACAAATAGTTGTAAGTTTACCTAAAGAAGGAGAAGAGAAGGAAAGAATGAGAGAGGGTGGAAGAGGAAGGGAAGGGAGGAAAGCAGGGGAGGGAGATGAGGAGAGGACGAAGGGTGTGAACCCGGAAGGAGAGAGGGGGCGCAGGGAGGGGACAGAGGGTGCACAAAGCGGGTTCTCTGGCAGCGACATGGCGGTGGCCCTTTGTCACTATACTCTTCTGTACTTCCCCGGATATTACCAGGTCAGTTCCTGATCACAAGGACATATTCAAGGGATCACAAATTCGCTGCTGAACACTTTTAAACAGGATTTTAATTAACTCAGCTGTTAAATTTTTTCCGTATTAGATAGATTTACTCAAAGATCTAGGTCAGTGATATTGAATTACAGTTTCCAACTTTTTCCCAATTTAGGGCGTTTTTAATAATTTAGAACATTGAAAACTCCTTAAAATATATTCTCTAAACTTAAAGCTTTTACATTTACCTCTGTGGATGCCCCTCCACGCTTTTCTGAGTGGAGTGGAGCAGAGAGGTAGGCAGGAGACACACACAACCTGACTCCAGTGGGGGCTCCTCACAGACCAGGGGCCCCCCGCTAGGCATGGGGTTTGTTGCGTCCTTTGCTGCCTTGCAAACAAAACCATTTGGAATCTAGCTATGTTATTTTATGGGTACAAAGAACATAAGCTTTTTACTCTGAAGTGCATCATACTGCTCATCCAAGCTCTTACCTGCTGGCAGCAAATCAGGGTTGGCTACTGAGGTGTGAGTAAACAATGGATATAACAGCTACCTGATTGGCAGATACAATAAACACATGGAATATGTGTGTGGTAGACACCCGCTCAGTGTCCTTTGCTTTGAAAACTCATGCTTTTTAATGCAGTGGCAATTGCTACTGCCCTAACTTTCATTACATTGTATATTTCAAACAATTTGGTTTCTGCTATGTTTAATAACAACCTTTAAAATGTGCTATTTTGATTGTTCTAGCTAAATACTGAAAGCCAATTCATAAACATCTCCCAGGCTGATTAAATTTATGTAAGTGCCCAATTCCAATTTTCTAAATATTGTGCTAAAAGATGGACTTTACAGTACTCTGCAACTGTGCTGGATGTTTCGCATTAATAAATGCATGCTAACAGATTTCTAACCCCCAGAGTCAGCTAATTCAAAATGCATGAGTCACACGATGGGTATTGCTCCAGTGACGCAGGACCCTAAAAATTAAAATCTATTTTAAAATTGGGGAGGACAGGCTCTGCAAGTAGATAGATGAATATTTGCTAGGGACCTACTTGGATACAGCAGGCTGCATCATAACAGCTACCACTTGCTGATGACTGCAAGTCACCAAGAACTTCCCAAGGGACTTCTCTCTGTTAGCAAAGCCATCAAGATGAGAGTCCTGTCTACCATTTCATAGTTGAGCACATCAACTTTCAGAGAGGTTAGGTAATGTTCCCTGAGTCACACAGCCCCTAAAGGGAGGGTTCAAACCAGAACATGGGGGACTGCAGCCCTTTTGAGCTTTCTCTTTTGCGTTATGCTAAATGCAAATCTATGGCAAAAGCCAGAGTTGGGTGAGATCACCCTGGGAAAGAAAGAGCAGTGATTCTGAACCCTCTTTTGAACTGGATAAAAGCTATGGCTACTGTGGGTGGCTGTGGAACACTTTAAGATACTATATGCACACACACGTGCACACACACAAGCCCCTAAGTCGAGCCCTGGATTTTTTAGGCAATCACATATCTTGGATTAAAAACCTCTGAGAAACACAAATGATTTAGGGCAGAAGAGGAGAGTATCCCCAGGAGGAACTTGAGGGGAAGAATTTAACACTAACGACAAAAGATGAAGCTCATAAACCAAGATTGAGATTTGAAAAAGAGAAGCTCATTAATTCAGAACTGCAAAGGCTGCTCTGCATTCAGTCCACAGGAGATCAGAATTTCTGCTATAACTGGCTGAGCAGCTGAGAAGAGGATGTAAGGACACGCAGGTGTTGCTATCACGTTAAGTGCCACTTCTGACGGTTGTGCTGTCAGGAAATGCTTTTGGGGGTATAGTCCCGCTTAGTATGTTCAAGCACCCAGCAGTGGGCCTGGGCAGGAGAGAGAGAGAAAAAGGGGAAGGGTGTGGCCCCAGAGGAGAGGGGACAAGCCACCAGCCTGCACAAACCATGACAAGAACTCGGCTTTTTTACCTTCAGGAGACAGAAAGCCACAGGGCAGGGACAGGTGCACAGAGAATTGACAGCCCTGAGTTCTGTCTGAAAAAGATCACTGTCTTTGTGAGGAAAGAGCTGGAGGACAGAGATGAGGAGGTTTCTGTGCCAAGTGAATGGCAAGTGATAGAAGTCATGGCAACAGCCCTGGACCAGGGAAAGTAGGCAGCTTCCAATGTAAGATTTCCAGATAGACGACCCAGGCTGATCAGGGCAGTTAAAAGAACGGGCATGGTGACCGGGTAGGCAGCAGAGAGAGAACCTCCCAGAGGATTACCACCCAGACAATGAAATATAGCAATATGAAGACAGAAAGGAGAGAGGTGTGTACCCTGAACCCAAGAAGGATCTGAAATGGGAACTGAAGCCCTAGGAAAGACCAAGCAAAACCTCTCCTGGAAGAAAGGATCGGAGGGCCGCCGCGGCACAGTCGGAGGGAGAAGAGACGGAGAAAGAGGAAGCCACTGCTTCAAACACACTCTTGGCCCAAGCCCTCGTTCCAGCAATTGCAGCTTCAGCTTCGGAGACCCACGCTCATGGAAGCCTCCCGATTTGGCCAGGGGAGAGCGGAGTTCCAAGAGCTGGTCCAGGTCTGGAGAGGAGAGGGCGCAGCCAGGAAAAGAGGCAGTGGTGATTGGGAACTTTTGTCAAATCCAGTGTGAGGATGAGAGGTTGCAACAGCCACTGAAGTGGAGTCCCCACTCTGCAGCAACCTTCCTAATCAGCACCTGGAGGCAAGGTGGAGCCAGAGCAGCCAGTACACATCCTACCACACCCAGCTCTATGCCTGCCTCGAGGCTGTGGCCTCCTGCCTCTCCACTGTGTGGGCGGCTGCCAGTGGGGAGCGGTGGGGTGCATCGGCACCCACATCAGAGCCACAGCAACTCCCA
>PVLD010000371.1:0-82318 GCA_004027595.1 Dinomys branickii | reverse complement strand
TCTTCTCACTCCAGCACCAAGCAGGAAGCATGAACTGTGTTACTGGGCTTCAGCTCCCACCCTGAACGCCCTCTGTGAGCACCTTGAGTCTCGGTGGCCTGTGCAATCACCACCTGTTCCTGACAGCAATGGGACGAGTCCACAGGCTTCAGGACTCACCCCAAACTACCAATACGAGCAACAAGAGTGTCTCTATACTGCTTGCATATATGAACCTTGTATGAACCCATGGCGACCGGGTAGGCAGCAGAGAGAGAACCTCCTGGAGGAATGCCACTCAGACATAGGAATATAGCAACATGTGAAGGACAGAAAGGAAAGAGGTGGATATCCTGAACTCGAGAAGGACCTGAAATGGGAACTGAAACCCTCGGAAAGACTAAGCAAAACCTCCTCTGGAGGAGGGGATTGGAGATCTGCCATGGTGCAGTTGGAGGGAGATGAGACAGAGAGGGAAGTCCCCGCTCCAAGCACACCCTTGGCTGACGCCCTCATTTTGGTATTTGCAGCTTCAGCTTGGGAGACCCATTGCCCAGCTGCAAGGGGTGGGGAACGGTAATGCTGGAGATCAGGAGGAGGTGGGAGGAGAAGAAAGGGCCTCTGGCATCAAGGCAACGGGACAGAGCCAAAAGGGTCACAGAGGGCACCCCAATGGGGGCACGTGCCCCATGGCCGCTCCACTGTGGGCCCCGCGGCTGCTCCGATGTGGGCCCTGCGGCTGCGTCGCAGTGGGCCCCGTGGCTGCCCTGCAGAGGGCCCTGCGGCTGCTCCGCTGTGGGCCCCATGGTTGCTCCGCTGCTGCTCCGCAGTGGGCCCAGTGGCTGCTCTGCTGAGGGCCCCGCTCAGGGCACCTCATGGACTGGACCTGTCACCCATAGCAGGATGACAGGGTGGAGCCGGGCGGTCTGCTGTGAGCATATGTGCTTTCCCACCTCCAACCATGGCAGTTTGTATACACCCATGTATGTTATAGTATAGTCTGAGGCAGCTGTATCTCTTCCCAAGGCGAGAGTCCAAGGATATAGATAAACCCAGGAGTACAGTTATTATCACAGGGAAGATGAATGATTGAGTGGTACGGCAACGGAGATGAGGGAGGAGAAAAACTGAATGATCAAATGGGCCATCACCTGTGTAACTGAGTAACAAAGGTGAAGGTAACGTTATGTAGGACAGCATCCAGAGCTAATTCCCTTCTATGTTCTCTATAATTCTGTATTTCCTCAATCGTTTTTGTATTAACAGAAGTGAAGATAACTTTATATTATACAGCATCCTGTGCAAATTCCCTACTATCTTCTCTATAATTTGGTATTTCCTTTAATGTTTTTGTGTTAACTAATGTGAAGATAACTATGTAATACAACATCCAGTGCTAATTTCCTACTATATTTTGTATAACTTTGTATTTTCTGTATTGTTTATGGCTTTTCTGGTTCATATGTCTCCATTCTTTTGTCTTTAAAATAAAAAAAATAAAAAATAAAAGAAGAACGGGAGGTCCTGGACTGTAGTGTGGAAGTCTGTAGGATGAGCATCGGAAAGTAGATGCTGAATCCCAGAATTTGTTTTTGGCTGTGTTAAATTTGAGATTTCTGAGAGATATGCAGTATCTTAGTTACTTTTCTCATTGCTGGGACAAACTACCCAACACTCACAAATTAAAGGAAGAAAGGTTATTTCAGCTCAGTTTGTAGCAGCTCCAGTCCATAGCTGGCTGGATCTAAGACAAGGTGGCATGGCAGAGGGGCATACAAGAGGCAAAACCGGCCATAGTGTGGCAAGCAAAAGGTAGCAAACAGCAAGCAGCCTTCATTCTGTCCTAGTCAGGCTACAAGTCTGTTAACTGGTGTCACCCCCATCTAGAGTGGGGCACCATTATCCACACCCAAAACTAGGCTAAAG
The DNA here is from genome assembly GCA_004027595.1 of Dinomys branickii. Classification (NCBI taxonomy): domain Eukaryota; kingdom Metazoa; phylum Chordata; class Mammalia; order Rodentia; family Dinomyidae; genus Dinomys; species Dinomys branickii. Next base: position 80,413 of record PVLD010000371.1, on the reverse strand, counting down.
CAATTGAATCATCTTACCCTTAACCCCAGCACCACACAGCCATGATCTAACCAGCCCCCCACACCCCACTTATGAGCACATCAGACTGTGGGGGGCATCTAGGTACAAGCCACAGCATGCAGGGAAGTTGTTCAGATTTTAGAGAAATCCAGGCTGGGGATATACACTCAGGAGTGGCTGACCTCATATAATGAGGTCATCTAGCAAGAGAACATAGGAAGGAAAGCAGTACGGAAACATACCCAAGGACAGAGCCATGGGGCATCCTTCAGTTAGAGCCCAGATGAAGAGAAAAAACCAGGTAGCAAAACAAGCGGAGAAGGAGCGGTGGGAGGAATAGCAGCTTTTGAAAGGGTGGTAGTGCACAGTGAGAGTTTTCAGACAAAGGCGCAAGCAAACGGGTCCAGTGCGGTCCAGCACAGCATGGATGGGATCCTGCTCACTACATTCCTCATGGTGAGATAAAACAGAGACCTTGATAAGAAAGTTCCAGCAGACTGGGAAAGATTTAAGAGTCAATGGGAAAGTAATAGTGGATGCATGTGGACGACGGTCTCCAGGAGTTCTCTTGTAAAATGGGAAGAGTGCCATGAAGAAATGGGACAGGACCTGGAGAAAGAGATGGGGTCCAGGAAGTTTGTTTAGTTCTAAGATGTAAAATATCGTGATGTAATTATGTGTTCAGAGAATTACCTGAAAGAGGGAAAATGGGTGGTAACTAGGAAGGGTAGTGGGAAGAGAAATGTCCCCAAGCAAGACAGAAGGGACTGGATTAACTACACAAGTGAAGGGATAGGTCTCCCACGGTAACAGGAAGGAAGGCAGGCACAGACCTGACTGATGAGCAGCAGCGGTGGGTGCAGTGGGTGAATGTGACATTCTGATTGCCCTCATGTTATGATGTAGATCTGAAATCTCTCTCCAAACTCTCATGTATTTGGAAGGTGACTGGAACAGTACTCCTCAGGGGATCTGTCCAGGCTGAATGTGCTGTTAGGAGGTGGGCCTGGCTGGAAGCAGCCACTAGGGGCTGACTTGGGAGTCTGTGTTCTTGTCCCCAGCTCCTTCCTCCTCCCTCTCTCTGCTTCCTGGCTGTCATGGGTTGAGCACTTTTCCTCTTCTATAGCCCTCTGCATGCGGTTTCTGCTCTGGAGCCAAGTAACCAGGGACTGAACCCTCAGAAACATGAACCAAAATAAACTTCTCTTCCTTTAAATTCGGGGTGTCAGGTATTGAGTCTCAGGGATGAAAAAGCTGACTTACCCTCAGTTTGTCCAGGAATTAAGAAACAAGGTTATCAACAAAATTAAATAGGAGACTGCAGAGGGATTCAAGGGCAAGAATGATCTGAAATAGCTGAAGAAGAGAGTAAACAGATTAGGGGTGGGTGATAGCTGAAGGACCCTTTTGAGATTACAGCTTGTGAGTCAGAAATGAGACTGTAAAGGATTTTTGCCACATACATTCAGGGATTTCAGTGCACAAAACAGGTAAAGGTGAGCTAGTATTAAGTAGGTGTGGAATTTTTCTAGCTAGGACAAAGAGAGAAGTGGACACAAGAACACATGTATGATGATGGACCCAGCATCAAATCTGCTAGTGAGGGAAAAAAGGGACTGGGAGGAGGATGTGATAGCACTCTCCATTTCTGTTTCACATATATTGTCATATTATTTTGTGATATACCCACAAGGGCACATTTCATAGTATCCATAGTTTATCAGTTAGTGGAATGTCTGATTTGATTATTTTCTGGTATAATTAAACTTACAGCTTTTGCTAGTAATAGTTTAATAGCTTTTAAAACCATACTTTCAATTTATTTTAGTTATTTTATGTTTCTATCATATGTTTAATTAATCTCAGTATATATAGGTAATATTACTTCTATTTACTCAATAGGGAGTCAAAAATCACTGTAAGTATAGAGTGATTATGCAAATGTGTAACTTCCTGTTTAACATATGTATAACTTCCTGTTTAACATATTTTGAATTTCCCCATTATGAGATGTGATCAAAAATAAAATGAATGCTGCTGCCCAGTGCCATCCAACAGGAAGGCAGCTCACAGAAACATGATACTCCATCCTCATCCACCTTATTCACCAAATCTAGCGCTGTGCAACTTCTGGCCCTTTCCCCAAATCAGAATAACCATGGAAGGTCAATGTTCTGAATGTATTCAGGACATGGAGGCCACCACAGCAGTGCAACTAGAGATACTCAGGAAAGAGGACTCTAGAGCTGCTGCAGAAAGCAGCAAGAACCACGGGATAAGTGTGTGCAAAGTGATGGGAAGTATTTTCAAGGAGATTCATGGCAATTTATCTTTGACTATAAACAATACAATTTTTATTTATGCTATTTTATTTAGGCCATACCATTATTTCAATAACATCTTGTATTGTTCTTACACATTGTGTGCCATGAATTATTAGAGAAGTTACGTGAATCTCTCATTCTGATATTTTCTGTAACAAAACCAAGGTAAATTTTACCAGCCAAGTCCCAGAACCCGCAGGACTGAAGCAGCCGTGTCAACAGAGTGCTGACAAAAGGCTATAGGAGGAGTGGCAGCTTTCACTTGGCAGTCCCAGGAAGATGCATGGGCCAGATATTAAAACTCAACTTTCACTTTGTCCATGGAAATAACAGTTTTGACTGAACTGAGGCATCATTAGACCTGGCAGGCAAGCCTTGGGCTTCAACCTCCAAACAGGCTCTTGACACTGTGACCTCCCTCAGACCACCACAGGCTCCTGGCCCCTGGTTTACCCTGGCTTCCCTATCCCATAAGCTGGGACAGCCCTGTCAAAGGGGCTGGTGCCTCTTGTACAAAGCTTTTCTTGTGCAGTGGACAACTTCACTTTCTTCTGACTGTCCAAAAATACTATCTTCGTTCTTACACAATATGACAGCTGCCCTCCATCACAGGAAATGGCAGTTTTTCTCTCGCACTTGGCTTCCCAAACTGCTAGCTCTCCAGGGCTGTGCTATCAGGACATTAGCAAGTACCAGGTTAGATTGACGGAAACTGAGACAGAGCAGTACTGAGTGACTTCCCTGAGATCACACTCTTAGTAAGTGGAGACCCTGAGCAAACTACACATTCCAATCTGTCAGATTCCAGAGCCTACTTTCTATTAACCATTACCGCACTAATACCATAACCACTTGAGATTTAAAAATTTATCTCTGCATGCATTGGTTTCATTCAACATTGCTGAGCACCTATTCAATGTCCAGCACCACAGGGACACTAGAGAAACAAGGAAAAGTAAGACCTGGTCCTTTCAACATGAGCTCATAGTCACAGGCAGCACAAGGAGATTGATACAGTGTTTTTTCTCTTTTCTTTTGATTCTTCCATTTATTTCCACACTTCCCAAGCAACTGTAAAACTTGCAACAGAGAATCCAATTGTGAAAACTAAAGGTGTCTCTTTTTCAATTAAAATAAAACCAATTGTATTGAAAAATAAAGCACCTGGGTTCATTTTAACAGGGAACATTAAACAATTAGTGCTGCCAGGACTCCATCGAACACTGTAACGTTATCATTGTGAGTCTTCTGAGTGTGTTTCTTTTCTTCTGTAATAGAAACCCTCTCAGTTGAGACAGGGAATGTAGCTTAGCATTTGTAGAGCCACTGGCTAAATTACCTCTATTGATGAGGCACTGCGGGTTCTTTGTGAATGAGTGTAAAGAACTGCAAGGGGACAGAAGAAAGTGTTTCATGGGTTGTAGCCCCAGCATGCTCCCAGTCTGCTACAGAGAGCATTGAGCCAGTGCCCGTGCATGAATGGGTCTGGGCCCCGCCTGCGGCATGGCTGGCTGGCCATCCTTGAAATTGTACAAGGGAAAGGAAGGCCGAGGCAGTCATTTGTGATAATAATTGGTGAGTACAGAGTGAATTAGGCTGTCCCACCACGTCCTCCTCATGGGGTAGAAAGGCAGTGCAAGCTTTCAGAAACAAATTCTGCTAAAGTAATCCTCACAGCTTTTGACAAACTGCAAATTGCAGCCATGTTTTACTCCACCTCCCACCACTGTCACTGAAAGGATAATCTGGGGAAAGTTTCAGTTCCGTTCACACACAACACTTGAACATAGACACCAGTGTGTAGTTATACACAAAGGTGTGTCAGTGCATGAAGGACGTGTCACTGAGGAACATTGTTCCAAAATGGTCAAGGGACCTGGTTCTACCACTGAGCAGAGGCAGGGGTTGCCCATATCAGGGGGCAGGTATCTCATGCCTCTGACTCCTATGTGCTAGTTGTATTCCCATATGGACCAGGCGGGGTGCGACAGCATCTGGACCCCTTGTTTACACAGCCATCTCTAGGGATAGATGGGGACAGAGGACAGGAGCCTCAACAAGAAGATGGGTCAAACAATTCAGCCAAAGCAGAACTCAGATGTTCAAGCTTTAAAGGAAGCAATACATTTGGAAACTCTTTTCTTTATGATCCTAGAGGAGGGAATTTTAACCTGCTTATATTTCTTGGTATAAAACACCTTCAGCTTTCTAAATTCTTTTCAATCTACCTCCCTTTCATGAAGACTTGTAGAACCATGTTTTCCTCTAACCTTAGTAAGAAAGAAAAATGTATTTTTTCACCAATATTCTTTATACAAATTATACATATCTCTTAATCTAATGTCATTGCAAAATACATTTTGATTCTTACATTTGTGCAAATATTAACCTTGTCGGAATGATATCTGAACGCAAAAAAATGAAATTAAAACCACTAAATAATAAAATATTCAAATATTTTAACTCATTTCAATAAATTCTCAAACTTTCCTGTTGTCATTTAAAGTAAAACCATTAATTAACAAAATTGTGCAGATTAATTAAAGTAACTGAAGGATAATCAAGTAATTAAAGGATTATTTTTAGAATAGGAGATAAGTTCCCTTTATAGTGCTATTCTATTCCTTAACAACAGAAGTATTAAAAAACCTAAAAAGTGTAAGAAAATAGCTCATGAGTGACTGAGACCTGAAAAACATCTTCACCTAGAAGTTTTTCAGAAAGTGCAGAGAATACAAATTCTAACTTTCCCTGCACCTCACTGAAGAACACAAATGATGTGGGTTCTGCCGTGATGATGGAATACAATAAGCTGTGAAAAAAGTCATTTCTGGAAAATTTGTTGGCTGTAATTCTACAAGAAATGAATCTTTGTAACAGATGTGGCGGGATGACTTTGAAGAATAGAATTCCTTAATACATGGAACACTTTTACAGATCTTCCCCTAGACAGGAATTCATCTGGACACCACGCACTGTGCAGATTATCCAGCATGCACTTTTCTGTCAGCTTAGAGTGGTCCCTGTTGGTGTGACGCTGCCCCCCTCAAGTTCCCATATGGGCTGTGCTCTCATTTGGTTGACTCAAGAAATGAAGAGGTAACTTGGATTCAATCTCTCAGGTTTCCATCACCTAAAATGCTGTAATTTTAGTGTTTTATGTACCCTGAAACTTTCTGTGGCTTAAATGTAAACATCTCCAGGCAAATAGTCTTCTAAATTTTTTCTACTTTGCAGAAAAGTTTGAGCTACCAGACATTTGGACAGAAGAGCCTGTATCTCGGTCAACTTCTATGGTGCATTACTTTTAAATTTTATTAAAAGTAAATTAAAAGTTCAGGTAGACCAAATATTAAAATATGTGGGGCTTTTAGTATCCCATAAGATGTGTGTGCCTGTGTGTATATACACACATATATTTTGGAATGCTTAACATATGGGCCTAATGTTTTATAAAAGTATACATGTATGTATTGCTGAGCTCCATACAATAACCTTAAACTCAAGTTAATTTTGGTTAAAATTTAAAATTACCAAATTTGAAGGTCTGTAATTTAAGATACCATTGTACTACCATTCTTAGTACACTAAAGTCTTTGAAAGTCTAGCTGGTACATGCGGAAGCAATGAAAGAACAGAGGAAATGCCCTTTTGTAAGAGATTTATCATATTGACTTTAATAGCATGAACCTTTCCTAGCTGCTGTCTGCCAGCAAAAGCAGGATGTAGTGAGGAAACACTTCACACCTGAAATGATGCTGACTTCCATCTCCAAACAAGAAGCATTCCAATGTAAACCACACCATGACTGTTGCTGAACTCTTCCCACAAGGAATGCTTATATGGTCCATAAAGCCTAGTTTACTGACATGATAATAAGTGTTATAAATCACCAGAAGTCCTAAAGTGGTCTACATCTCAGTAATCACTGCACTTTAGGGCAATAACCTGAGTCCCTAATACTATGCAGAGATAAGGCAGGTCAATTTCCAGTACTAATTTACCTGGATGAAAATTTTCTATTAATTTACTCTTAATAGAACAGAGCCTAGAAAATGAGCTGAGTGCTTTGATTTCTGGTGTTTCTAGAGAATATTAATAAATAGGAATGAAAGAAATTCCTTCCTTTTTCAGGATACTTTTCAGGGATGAAATGAAAGCTGACCCTCCTCACAATGGCAAAGAGGGGGAGGTCTCCCAACCCAAATTCACTTGCCTTGTGTTTTTGATTAAATACCTGCACATAGGAAACATCATATTTAGGAAGTATACAATCTCTGTAGTGAGTTTCCTATAAATTATGGTATTTGATACAAAGTCAAGCAATTTTTCATTTTGTTCAAAACGTTCCAACAAGCTGAAATTGCCCTCAGCTTATTTATGCTCTTCAAACTCTGTTTTAAATTCTATTAGTATCACCAAACTGAGGTCTCAACTAGGGAATTGTTTTCCCCTTCTAAAAAAGGAAGCCCATGCCTATGGGAAAGTAACATTCTTAACAAATAAAACCCAGGGGATCTGGCGGGCAAAGGAATAACTCCTCATCTTTCACATGACTTGCAAACTAGTAAACAATACAGGAATTGTAAAATAGCTTCTTTTCAACTCATGCCACATAACGTATAAAGTAAGTCTGTATGTAATGGCAACTCCAGCTCAACTTTCCAAACGTGGAGATTCCATGATTAGAGGCTTAACTTTAATATGCAAAGTAGAAGCTGGAAGGAGATGGAGGGGGCATTGGGATAAATAACCCAGAAGAGTGAAGCGGAAGTTTAGGTCATTTCCTACCCAAGAATACATATAGGGCATATTGGATAATGGTCAGGCTACCTGAAAGGAAACCACAAGCTGATTAGTTCCACTCCACGAGATGGTTTTTAAAAACAAGTTCTTATTCTTGGCCATTGATTAGAAGTCTAAATGGAAAGCTACATATGGTGAATGATATATACATCCAGCGATTACCTCAGAAGGGCAATATATTGTCTAGATGCCTGTGGAGAACTCTAATCCACTCTTTCAACTTGCATGCTCACCTGTGAAAAAGCCTGAAAATGCAGGCCAATTGGTTGCTAGTAATGCTCTCTGAAAGGGAGCAAGTTGAAATTGTTCCCCAAACTGCAAATCAAAAGACCAAGTATGAGTGTACTATTGTCAAATGAAATTCTATATCAGAATAAAAGACCATGTCTGCAGTATAGTACCGAAGTGCACTTTCACGGGTCCTATAAAACCCACAGGCTCCAGGCAGCACGGAGCTCTGCAATGCTTGGAGTTTGAATCCTGATAGACTCTCCTAGCATAGATGTTGCTACTGGAAGCTGCCAAAAGGAAGTTTGTGATAGGAAATTTAAAATAATTATTTTTAAATTTGCAGTTTTCAGGTTGGGTTTCAACTATGCCTGCCAAACCTGTCCCCTTTCTGGGGGTTAGCTGCGCAAGTGTGGATTTCACCTGTGCATGCAGAGGAGGAAGTGGCGACACGGCCGCTGTGTGATGCTCCAGTTTTGTCTCCTCTTTGTCCACAGAGTGCAGGCAGCCAGGAGGCCAGGAAAGCAGGCTGGCAGTGATCAGGAGGAGCAAGGCCTTCACCTCCCTGGCTTGGTCTGCAGCCCCCAACCTGCCCCCCTGCACCCCGAAGCTGATGTGCCCCTCAGTCCCTGGGCAGGGACTGGCGACCCCCAGCGGGAGAATGCCACTGCCAACCACAGTTTCTTTAGCATAGGTTGCAAGTGCCACTTTTCTCAGAGTGTTTTAACCTCAAATGTGCCATGCCTCTCTCTAAAAAGTGTGTGTGTTTGCATTTATTTGCTGCAAAGAGATCAAATTCAAGCATTCCAGACCTCCATGGCACCCACATGCCACTTAAAAGCCATGTGCTGGAGTCTGTCACTCCCCTTCCCTGAACTCCACTAGCAGTGAAGGAGCAAAAAAGAGCAATATTCTCAGCTAGGCCTATTTCACAGGCCAGTGACACCCAATGACTTGCAGGAGAAGACCTGCTGTCTTACTTCCAACCAAAGGGATCATAATCTGCTGACCAGAAATGCTGTTCCGGGCACACATGCACATTCAGACCTTGCTGTCAGAGATACAAGGTTGTGTATGTGGAGTACAGAATGTACAGAAGGCACAAGGAGGAGGAGGGAGGAAACACAAGGAGAGAAGAAGCCAGTGACAAAGGGCAGGCAAGGAGTGCACATCGCAGGAATGGTGTCTGATGAGTGCGAAGATGTGTTCACTGACGCCATGGGTGCGGTGTGATAGCTGGTTTTGTGTGTTGTATTGGCTGGGTGTTGGTACCTGGCTATTTGGTCAGCCTCTACCAGTGGAGATGCTGCTGTGGATATGAAGTAGATGTGATTAACCTTACACTCAGGTCACTTGCAGTGAAGTGAGTTACACTCAGCATCAAGGGAGGGCTTTATCCAACCAGCAGAAGGCCTGAAGAGTAAAAAGTAAGGCTTCCTAGACAAGGAATTCATCAAGTTGCCCCACAGAAATCCTGTCTGGGCATCCAGGCTGCTGGACTCTCCACCCTCCCAAGCTGTGTGGGCCAATTCCACAAAGCAAACCTTTCTACATAAATATTGATGTATATATTTTTTTACTGGTTCTCTATCTCTAGAGAATGCTTCCTCAGTGGCTGGCTACCCAGGAACAACAATCACCAAAGCCATTGTTATTGGTGAAATGATCGGATCCTTTATTTTTTATATCTTAACTATTCGTTATTTTGCAAGACACTGAGCGCTGAGGCCATACCAACAACAAAGAGAATGAAGACCCAAGACAGCAATCATTTCGGGTCACAGTGAGAAGAGCCTGGTAACTCTCCAAGGTGATAAATATCTCCACTATGGTGTCTTACTCAAAACTCAAAAGAGCCAACACAGAAATCTCTTTCTCCAGAAAAGGCTCAAGGCTCCTCGTCTTGCTCTTGAGTCTCTGCTCCTGCAAGGCCTACTCAGCCCTCTCAGGAGAATCATCCTTTCCCTGCCTGCTCCTCAGTCCACTCCACAAATCCCAGCAATCTTCCTGGGAACTTGGCTCAGATGGAGCCTCCACATCATCCTGACCCCCCCCACGCTCAGGTTCCTGAGCCGCCCCAGCCTCTTCTCTTCCCACCAAACCCGGTCACTTCCCACTGTCTCTGCCTCGGCAAGGCCACCTCAGTTGCCCCTTCTTTACAGCTCTCTGCTGTCTCTTCCCATGTCATTGTACTCTGCCCCAGGTAACAGCAGGAGGCCCAGTCATCTCTCTTCAGGTGGTGCTCAAGTCTTTCAAGACCACATACTTTTAGGGGAGTCACTGAGCCTGGACCCCAGGGTCCTCCCAGCCACATCTTGTGACAGGGTCTATGTATGCTCCCTCTTTCCTCACTCATCCCCTCCTTGAACTTTACATCCAGCCTTATTTAGTAGGAATTTTCCCCAAATGTCATGCTTTGTGGACCTCAAAGGCACTGAAAATGCTATCCTCTTTGAAAACATACAAGGGATGATTAAAAAATATAGCAAATGCCTACATTTAAAAAAAGTTTACTACAGTAAAAGAGACTGCCAAGGAAGATGGGATAAGTGTATTGGAAGTGAGGATAGCATTTCAGTGAGTTGGGGTTAATGGCAATGTGACTTTTACTATAATCAATTTTTTAATTTAAATATTCACCATGAGTTTTGATCATACCTCTATCATCAACCACTTGCAAGCATTTCTGTCAAATAAAAACATGACACTGTGCCCTCCTCCACCTTATTCACCAGGTCTGGCACCATGTGCCTCTTTTCCCAAGTCATAATAATCATGGAAGAGAGATGATTTTATTCAGTGCAGGTCACAGAGGCAGCTAGGACAGTGCAACTAAAGACACTCAGGAAAGAGGACTCCAGAGCTGCTACAGAAAGTGGCAAGGACCAAAGTGAGAGGGATAGTGGTAGCATTTCTTTTACTATCATAAAAATGTTTAAACATTTTAAGCATTTACTTTACAGTATCTTTTGATCACACTTTGTACACCTGTTGGGTTTTTCTCCTTGAGGCAACCTTAACCTATCTCTGACCCAGCGGCAGCCCTGATTCCCTCCACACCCAAACGTGGGTAATGTCCTCCTGTGCTGTTTCCACAGCACAACTTGACAAATCCTGCACACATTTTCCTCTCACAACATGCCCATCCTTTTGTTTTGCTCTTTTTCTTTACTATGTGGTCAAGTCCCTCAAGGTAGGGACATGGCTCTTCTCTCATTTTCCCAGACACGTAGCAGGGGATGGGGCACTACTAGGTGCTCAGTATAAATTTGATAAATGAATCAGTGAATGAATGGCCACTATATTTTAAATGACTCTAGGAGTTAATTATTAACAATCCTTTAGAGGCTCTCCTACCTCTAAGTTCTATGCTACACTCTTTGATCATTTATTTCATCATATAGGAATACTTTCTAGTCAAAAGTGTGCAGAAATAAAAGCTAGATATGTGTGTATCTTTGAGGTTGAAATATTAGCAAGTGACAAAACAAGCCAAAGTTTTATTTAACCCTAAGCAAATCTTAAGCAGAGCAGGAGGACTTAAGAAAATAAAAATTCCATGAAAATATCATGAGTAATGATTTTTTAAGAGCAAGAACATTTAGGTAACCTGGAACACTTTACAGTCCTTGGCTTGATGTCTTTTTAATTCCACCAAAGGGAGAATTGAAGTTTATTTAATAACTAAAGAATGGGGATTCTTGCCATATTATAGTTCACAACCCAGTTCAGAGGAACAGTGCATTCTGGGAACTTAAGACCGAATGCAGGAGAGCTCTGTGGTATCCACATGATCAGAACCAAGGCCAGAGCTACACCGCATACAGTAGGGTTGCAACAGCATTGTAAGTAGCCAGTTGGGAGAATGGGGACAGGAAGCCCCTCTCTGTGGTCACAGGCTACTGAATATTACTAAATGCTTTGCCCTTTGTAAGGAAACAATTATTTACTTACTTGTTTTATCTATCTATCTATCTATCTATCTATCTATCTATCTATCTGAGACAGGGTCTCACTAGATAGTTTAGGCTGGCTTTGAACTCACTATGTAGCCCAGGCTGGACTTGAACTTACGATGATCCTCCTGCCTCAGCCTCCTGAGTGCTGGGATTACAGGTGTGCGCCCACTCCTGGCTTCACTCATTTTTAATTGTGTTCAAAATAATGTGTTCAGAATGTGACTGACCTGCACTTTATTATAAAGTGGCTTTCTTGGATATGGCTGGTTATTCCTTCACAAATACAGGAGCCAAAGTCCTTCCCTGTGTCTCATAAGACATTTACAAGTCTGCACAGGCAAATGGGCCTAAGAATTAGCAATGTGACTGAAGGGGTGGCCTGGCACCCCACTTGGGTAGGCTGTGTATCAGCATGGCATAAAGGTGCTCACTCTCCAGCCAACAACAAAGACTCCCAACTGAAGCTCCTTTTTAATTTTCTTTTTCTAAGTTCTGACTGCAAGCTGGGTGGGGTGGCACATTCCCCTGACTCCAGCACTCTGGGAGTCTGAGGCAAGGGGACTGGAAATTTAAGCCCCTCCTGGGCAACTTAGCAACTGAATGAGAGCCAGTCTCACTGTGAAAAGGGACTGAAGATGCAGCTCAACATGCAGGTCCCTGTACTGGAAAAACCTGAATGCAGCGCAGGGTGCAGCTCAGTGGTAGAACGCCTGCTGACGCGTGTAAGGTTGGATTCTCAGCATGGCCAGATGGATGGATGGATGGATGGGTAGGCAGACAGCCAGCTGGCTGGACAGACGGACAGACAACAGACAGGTAGACAGACTAATTAGATAGATAAATAGACAGACAGACATTCAGCTCCTTCTTATCCCATCCACCAAGCATCCTTAGGAGAGAGAGAATTCATCCCCAAACTCTTTTCTGTTTTAATCATGTTTCCCACTCCAACAAAGTTTGCTCATGCTTTAAACCTCACAAAATTAAATCTGAGCTTCATCATTTTTCAAAGACTCTTTACTAAAATCAAATTTTCCCCAAAATAATTAGGCGTATGCAAAAAGACAGAGAACCAGAATTCCTGGCTAAGGAGTTTTCTTGGGAGCAAACACTGTCATAAATACAAGGGCACAGAGACATTCAGTGGCCAGAGAAACAGGGAGAAGAAAGAGAGGCCCACACCATGGTGATTGGAGCTTGGTCTCTGGAGGGTTAGAGAAAAGCCCTTTTTGCTGGAAATGTGGTGTGCCTGGCTTCACATATAGCCTTACTGTCCTTAAAAACCATCTGTCTTGGTTACTTTTCTCTAACTGCTGAGACTAAATACCTGATGCCTCAAATTGAGGAAGGGAAGGTTTATTTAGCTCATAGCTTGTGGAGGTTTCAGTCCATACTCTGCTGGCTCCAAGGCAGAGTGGCACATGGCAGAGGGAAAGAGTTCATGGCCGTGGAAGACAGCAAAGCAACAAGAGCAAGAGGTAGAAGTAGCCATAAGCAGCCTCTTTCCCTTCCTTACACTGTGTGCAAACTAACCGTCCCAGGGTGGGTGTAGCACTCACATCCATAATCCCAACATTGGACCATAAGTCAATCATAAACCCTAAAAGCCTGCCCCATGACTGCATAAGGCTTTGGGGGGACATCCAGACACAAACTATAACACCACCCTGCAGCTTTTCTGTTGCTTTTTGTTTTAAATCTTGCCTTTTGGCTTCTTTGTGTACTGGAGGTCTCCAGCACCCACGGTTCCCATGAATGTTCTCCTCTGAAGTGTCAAGCTGTGACAGATGTCACAGTGTTACCCAAGTGGCCATGATATGCATTTCTTTGTGATTTCTGATTCTTTCTATTTCTCAAGGAATGATTCCCAGATAGAATGGCAGAGTCTTTCCTAGTCTGTTTACCTTTTTCCTGAGACCACACCAATGTTTCGCTGCTTCTCCTGGAGTTAGGGATGGCCATCTGACTTGGCTCTTATCAAAATTTAAACTTAAATTTAAATTCCTGTGCTTGCAGTAGAAAGAAATCAAGAAAAATAAAAAAGCCAATAGAAAACAAAGACCCTCCCAACCTGCTTCTGTGCTCTCCTATCTGATATCTCAACGCCCACACCCAAGAAAACCTTAGCACTCATGTTGAAGACAACAGAGGCTCCATTCCTCTGGGTTCCTGTGGAAAGTTTGCCTCTGTTCATGTGTAAAAACTGAATTTCTTCCCAGGACTTCCAGTAGCTAAGGCAGGAGCATCAGAAATTTGAGATCTATGTGGGCAACTTAGCAAGACCCTGTCTCAAAATACAAAATAAAACAACAGGATGGGGATGTAGCTCAATGGTATAGGACCCCTGGATTTGAGCCCCACAATATTCTCCCGTTTTTTCTATCTTAGTAAGCCAGTAACATCTCAGTGCCTGACTATTACAATGGTATAAATTATTCTAAAACAGATGGCATCCAGAAATAGTTTACAAGAAAAAAAATGTTGCAAAGAAAGATATTGTCAATAGTTTGGTGTATTTGTTTAGTTTTCTTCCTTTTTAAAACTTTAACACCCTTACTTTATCACAGTTTGAAGATAAATTTAGCTACCATTGCTGCCTTCAGAGTTCCCACAATTTAACCTGGTCCTACAACTTACATAAACAAAAGCAGACAAGCATCTGTACAAATTCCCGGACTGTGACTTCTGGAGTTGGGGCCACCTGAACCATGGAAAATAGTACACATGGAAAGACACAGGGGAGTCTATTCTATGTGTTGTTCATTATATTCTCTTTTTCTGTCTCTATTCCATGAGAAAAACCTGTGTGCAGCGTCCCAAAATGAATCACCTCTTTGTGACAGCGTACTTTCATTCTCTTGTACCTCTGATCCCATCCAGCTTCAAACACAAATTAATTCTCCAGATTTTTGTTTCTTTGGCTTGTTATGGAGACGAAATTTACCTAGCTATTGATTCTATAGCATCACTACCTCCTATAAGAGAAAAGGTTTGTTTCCTCCAACAAAATATTGCCCTATTATAGAAGAAAAGCCAGTACACATTCAACGGCACAATCTTTCAGCCCAGAAAGAAATAAAAACACTTTAATAATTAAGCAGGAATACTACAAAGAAGTAATTAGAAGAAAATTCGCTAAGAAACTCCATGAAAATATTATATCTAGTTCTTGCCACTACCATGAACCCTTGCCTGGACAGGATCTTACCAAATCACCCAGGCTGGCCTCAAACTCCAGATTTTCCTGCCTCAGCCTCCCAAGTACATAGCTGGGATTACAGATATGTACCACCATCTCCAGTCTAGTTTTCTTCACTCAAGAGACACAGGTCACACTTCACAGGACCTGCTTACATTCAGTGATGTGTGGATGACTTATAAATTCACAGGGTAACTGGCAGCATGGCAGACAAGAAATGTAGAAACAGCTAAGCAGGGCTGAATCTGAACAGCCCATGAGAGAGGATGGGCTGAGACACTTGTGAAGTAGGTATCTGAAAAATGTCTTGGAGAAAATGGGAAAAAGTGGGCTTTGAAGACAGACAGACCCAGGTTCCGGTTCAGTTCTGTCTCCTGCTTGCTGTGCATCTTTGGGCCAAGATTGGACAGGTTCCCTCCTCAGCTTCCACCTCTGAAAAATGGGTCTAATAAATGCCTGGATCACAGGAGGGGTATGAGCTTGGTTTGAAAGTGACACAGGGAAGGTACTTGCTAATTACAGTTACATGTAAACCTTAGAAAAGGCTTACTCTTGAATTAAAAATTACCCACTTTTTACAATATGAAGTAAAATGTCACAGACTTTAATGCAAAAGCCCTACAGAGGTTTCTTTTCCTAATTCATCTACCACATTGGCAGAAAAAGCCCTGTAAGCTGAACTTGGCTGAGTCTGTTTCGTTCATCTGTCAACAGGAGTCTAGGGTTCAAACTGAGCTGACAATTGCTGAAGGGGCAGACTGGGCATGTGGTGGCGTTGTATTTCACACCTCGGAGGGTTGCAGCTCCCAACAAAAACATCATATCTCTGTCAGTCAAGCACAATTATAGGGCTTGTTAGATGGGTTCAAATAAAACAGCCAGTGTCAAAGTTCTCCTGATTCTTTTCTGGTTATAGTTATGGGACTTGCTTGATTGTGGGACCTGGGACTGTCAGAAAGGCTTTTCCTCTGGGGAGGAAAAGACAGAGAGATGACATCCCCAGCTGGCTCTGAGAATGATCAGAACTAAGAGGAACCTTGCTCCATTTGAAGACCTTGAAGTTATTTTGTAAATTCTGATCAAAGTCCTTACTTATTACCATATGAAAAATGCTCAGTGCCTCTCAAGTAGAAAGTACAGCTGCATAGTTGTGAGTCAAGGGAGGGTCACCCTTCCAGCCAGGGCAGCGGTGACATGAGCTAGGCCCTCAAAGTTCTGGCATGGAGACCTTTAGAACAGTATTCTCATATGTGTCATGTTTATAAGAAAGTAGAAAGTGTCTGATATTCACATTAAACAATTTTCATAAAATTGCTCCACTCTAACCTTTACGAATAGAGGCTCCTATGGCAACAAGATCTGTGTGTTGAAATGCATAAGGCTGAACAGCTTACCATAGAGTACACTGAAATGAGGGATGTGATTCAAGTTGCATTTCAAGTTTTAAATTATAAATGATCTCAAGGTGCAAAAATATGGAAGCTATCAAAAGAAACAGATTATTGTATCCACATGTAATTCTAGGGTGATATGCCCAAGTTTTCCAAGACACATCAAATGAAATGAACAGGTACATGTGAGCCTGCTAAATTAAATTCCATCATTAATATAGTTTACCTTTCTTTCTTTTTTAAAAAAAAGTCTTCCTTAAGGACATTCGTTTGGGAGGACAATGAAAATCAGGTGACTTAGTGACTATGAGAGACAATGAGATCTGGCATTGTCCCCACCTCCCTGGGGGCAACTATAACATATAGTTCATTCTTTTTTTCCTTTTGTTTTTCTGGTACTGGAAATCAAACTTGGGACCTTGTGCTTGCCAGGCAGGCGCTTGTGCCACTGAGCTATATCTCCAGCCCCTATATTGTTTATTCTAAGGAGGAACTGAATGCTATCTTTTGCACTAGTGGAGTAGATTTCATAAGCAATTGAAAGTGAAGGACAAGAAAATGCATGACAGGATTCGAAGTCACACTTGATTCTGAGTCAGACTTGATAATCTGCCTCTTCATCATTTTTCTGTGGACAGGAAAGCCACAGCTCCACAGAAACCTGGGGCCAGAGGGATGTCTGTGGGATTTACTTGCTGTAGGTTCTAGGCCAAGGAATGCTCAGTGGAAGTGAGGTTGGTTACCCTCTAGATTACTTTGGGCCCCCCATTCACAGCTGAGAATGAGGGAATGGTACCATGATTAAAGCAAAACATAGGACTATGTGTTTTATCCAGTTTCCAGTTTGTAGAAATAGTTGAATAATTTTTCAAAAGGCGTAAAAGTTATATAGTGCAAACATATAAAAAATAAAGGACATCAAGATGGGTAGATGGGAAGGGAGGGAGGGAAAGGGAATAGGAAAGGAGCTAGGATGTGTTATGTACCAGTGTCCCACAAGGAGTATAAACATTTGTACTACACGTGTACTAATGAGCTGAACCAAGACAAAAAAATAAATAAATAAATAAAACTGCATAAGCTGTCAGGTTTCAGTTCACGGAAGAGAAGTAAAAGGTTAGGCTACACATAAAATTAAAACAGTGCTAAAAGTAGAATAAGGTCTCTAGAAATTAAATTTTTCAAAAATCAGGTGTTTCCTCCTTATAAATATATTGTTAAGTCTGCCTAACCATAATAATGCCTTCAGAAGTACTTGTTCAGAAACAGACAACTGTTACAAAGCCACCCACTCCAGGCAAAATTTGACAAAAGGCAGAGTTCTTAGAAACCCCAAATGGGGTTTAGAGATCTGAGTCTCAGTGGGATTTGTTGTTTTACCCATAGGCCCCCTCAACATGGCAGCTTAAGTACTACAGTGAGGTTCCATTATACTACTAAGGCTCCATTATATTACTTAGTAATAAAATTTTACATACAATTTTAAGGAATTTTCAGGTTCCCCAGAGCATGTTTGTGAATTATTAAGAGGTTCATATATCATAAGACTGATTAATTTATTAAAGTTTAGCTAAAATATGAATCAGGAGGATCTCTGGTTACTTATGACAGACTAAGGCATAGTCAGTATATTTGCTTCTCTTTTTCAAAATCAGTGGCTTCTCATCAAATGTAAGCAACTCGTATTGTTTTGTAGTCAGTACAGAAATTCGTGACAATGTCTTCTTTCTGCACTATGGTTTGTTATACACATTCTAACTTCTTCAAAAGTTAGTTGAAGTAGACCGCTATTATTGCTTGCTTTACAGATTAGTCATTTCACATTTTTATATCTTATTATGTTATTGTTTATTATTATTTATGTCAAGGAGTATGGTTTAACCTACAGAACTTGGGTAACAATGATCCCTGTCATAACACAATTCATAATTGTGGAATTCACAATTCAAGAAAAATGTAGGAAGCTGATTTGAATCAGATGTGTCTAATTCAATTTCAACTTTGCAAACCCTCTAGTTATGCAACCTTGGATAATTAACCTCTATGTGCCTCAGTTTCCCCACTGACCAATGGAAGGCTATCATCAGTTTCTTCAAACAAAACGAAATGTGTATAAAAATACTTTACCAGAATATCGTCTGCCTGCCAGATACTAGGGACTTCATATGATTGCTCTCTTTATATACAATAAGAAAGTGAAAAACAATATTTTGTTTTTGTCTTTTTGAGACAGGGTCTTGCTATGCAGTTCAGGCTGGTCTTGAGGTCACTTTATAGCCCAGGCTGGTCTCAAACTCACAATAATCGTCTTGCCTCAGCCTCTTGGGTGCTGGGATTACAGGTGTGTGCCATCACACCTGGCTGAGAAACAATATCTTTAAGTATGAAATGTAGGCTACTAGATGGCCCAAGTGAACCAAGGGCAAATGGCTGCTTGGGTTTTTGGGAAAACTCTAGAATGCTAAAGATCACCATAGTTGCAAATCAGATCATGGTACCTTTTGGCATGGCAAGTGCACACCCCACATAAGGAGGCCCTGAATACACTACTCTGGCTGTAACCTTCGGAATTTGCCCTAGATACTCATGGATTATTTCTAGTTTTGAAGACAGAGGCTTAAATATGAAGCCAAGGGGCTGGAGGTACAGCTCAGTGGGCTAAGTGCTTGCCGCTAAGCACTAAGGCCCTGAGTTCGATCCCCGGTCCCGGGAAAAAAAAAAAAAAGAAGCCAAAGAGTAAAGGCTTGCAGACCTGGGGTGTGCCATCTGCCTAGCATTAAGTAAGATCAAAAGTCAGTTGCAGAAGCAAATTCACTGCAAACATGATTTATGTTCCATGCTTCAACGTGGCAGGAAGACTGCAAAAGATATTTGGAAGCCAACGCTTCCTCTGAACAGAGTCAAGGAGTCTGTGCTAAGCCCCCTCCCTGGACCAGGCAGGCCTGTTAGATAAGTTGGCAAGCAGCGCCTGCGACCCCGGCAGCAGAGTGGCTATCTGGGATGAGAAAATATCCCAAGGCCAATGATCACTGCTACCGTAAGAGCACAGTGCACTATATAAATGCCGGGGTCACACAACAGATATCCAGGATATTACTCAAAAACTCATCCAGCTCGAGGCTGACAAGATAATCTGTTCCTGTGAGTGCAAAGAAGCCCGGAATGCTGCAGGCACGACCTACTCAGGGAAAGAAAAAGAGAGGGGGACTCTCCACGGGCTCCACCAGGCTCTTTCTGCAGGCTAAGCTCCAACAGACTTCAAAGCCAGGGCGGCCTAGGAGGCAGGGGGACAGGGCCCATGGGGGGTATCACTTGTCTGATCATGTTGCCATCTGCATTTGGTGGTGTGGCAAATGCAAATATTTCAGATACAAGTTTAAACAGATGAAAAAAAAAAAAAAGATGTGTGAAATAGCTTGGAGATTTGCCTCCAAAAAGAAACCTCAGAATTCTGGGAAAAGTATTTAAAATCAAAAGGCTCCTACATTATCTCAAAAGTCCCAAGAGAGTAACTGGTATGTGATCATATCAAAAATAAAAGTTTTTTTTAAATGGACACACATTGGCCTCCAAATATTACATGATTCCAAAGTTTATAATTAAAAATAAATAATTTTCCAAGCTTAAGTACTCCTAAGAGGTCAGCAGCATGTTCCTAACTGAAATATAGACGATATTTTGATGTTTTAACAAAGTTTTAACATACGTGGTCCTCATTAATGAACAGCCAAAGTCATCAACCAACATACTTACAGGAGGACCTGTGGGTAGTAGGGGTGGAGAGAAAAGAAAAAGGGGGAGATGAATTAGTAAATATGTAAAACATTACCATTAAAGACTCATCACAGTACTTGGAACTCAGTGATTCTTCAGTATTTTTTAGGTTCTGGACCATTGGATATCCTCTCAGAAAAATGCATTTATACTTGTGCATGAAATTTTACATACAATTTTAAGGAATTTTCAGATTCCCCAGAGCATGTTTGTGAATTATTGAGAGGTTCACGTATCATAAGACTGATTAATTTATTAAGGTTTAGCTAAAACATGAATCAGGAGGATCTCTGGTTACTTATGACAGACTAATATGCAGTATGGATAATTTCTTGTGTTTGTAAAATAGCTAAATCAGAACCATACCTTCTACTTATTCTAAGAATGTTTTTCATTTAGCATAAAAAAGGTTAGTTCTCAAGTGTGTATACATCTTTTTTAATTTTAAAGATAAAAGAATGAAAATATTAACAAACACATATACATTTAGAAAATAACACAGAAACAATACAGGCAATATAGAATTTCAGACAAGGTGATAGAAAATTAACAATGGTTGTTGCATTACATATTGATACCTTCAAATTGGATACTCAGATACACAAATATAGACATGTAAGGTTGATCAAACACTTAAACATTAACTGTTCCTAAGTTGTAAAGACATGTATACAAAAGTATACTTCACACACCATTTGCTCAATTAAAACCCCAATACAAAGTAGCTAGGAAGTTGTGAATTGACGTACATTTTCTATGGAACTCTGCATAAATCTAACATTTTCCCCTTACTCTTTCTTTCCTTTGATACAAAGAACATTTTAGAGATGAACATTTTAGTGACTGTCTGATTCCAGTAGATTTGTGTCATTTCTCCCTCCTCTAAACAGTCTTACAAGGCACTCTGTGTTATCAAATTTTGTAGTTTGGTGAAAGAATACCACTACAACTTCCCAATTATTTAGATTCACAGAAGTTTTATTTAGAGTTTGAAAATATTCTTAAAGGAACTCACCAGCTACATTGCCCAAACTAATGAATTTCCATAATCACTTTCTACTCTGACACCTTTTTCAAAATTTAAGAAGATAAAAGACTCCTTCCCCATCAGTGTGCTGTCTGAGAGGTGTTTCAACATTTAGCAATTGATTGTCCTTAATACTGATAAACACTTGTAGAAAATACTGGAAACCAAAATTCAAAGCATGCTATAATCAGATTTAAATTAATTATCTTTAAAGAAAAAATTGATGACCTGCTAAGAGCATAAGCTGGTCATTTACACTTTTTGAAATCTCAGACCTATACAGTAAATGAACGTATTTATTGGTAGATCTTAGTTTCAAAAATATTTTAATTTGCCATTCTGTATTATTTTGGCCTGAGAGCAAAAAGTTCCAGAAGTGAAACTCAGCATGATTAGTTCTGTTTCAGGTTCTGCTCATGAAAATTTGTGCAGCCTTGGCTAAGTGACCTGATTGCTCCGGGCCTCAGTTTCCTCAAATGCAAACTAAAATGCTAGATGTTTACTAAGGCTCTTGTCATCATTCAATTCAATAGTTCTATAAGAAAGACACAAATTTCCAAAGCTTGAAAAGAATGAGAATTAAAGGATGACAAAACTGTGCCGGTTGGACCAAATAATAACAGAGCTTTCCAAAATATGTGCCCTGGTATCCTAAGGCAGATATTTTTGAGATAAACCTGCATTCCTGACCACCTACAGGGATGGGAGCATGAAAGAGGTAGTCTTGGTGTTCTCAGCTAAGAAACCTTCTGCCATGCACCAGAAGGGTCGCCATAACTTCACACAGCATATAGGCCAAGTCTGAGTGTTAGTGGTTCTGGAAATGAATAATACTTTGCAAACTTCTCTTAACTTATAATTTGACAGACATAACAGAAACATAAAAAAATTCTAGATGTAGCACAGAACATTTAAACCCCCCACACAACCTCAAGCAAGAAAGTATTATCATTAATTAGGAGGAACAGATGTGGGAATCTCCCCAGAACGTGAATGACAGGAAGCAGCTGAAAGAGAGACTTACCAGATTCTCCTCTTCGGCCTCTTTTCCCCCGTTTCCCTGGAGGACCTGAAATCCAAAGAACAACTTTTGAATGTATTGTAACTATTTTTTTCTAGTTAAAAAATGACTAGTACATAATTTCCATATAAATTTTCACTCTGTTCTTAACCACCAACTTCAAGAAAGGGACCAGATGTTTGTAAAGGTCAATGTTGCCCACAATGTTTCAGCACAACTCTTAAGCTCCATTTAATTATAAATGAAAGCTGGTCTAGATGTCTAATCATCTCACCTTAAGAACACCAGAGACTCAGCAGTTTTGCACGTTCTACTTGTATATCATCAATAAGAAAGGTTTTGCTAAGCAAATTGATAGTGTTGCGAGTTCACATTCCTCAGAAATCTTTCTTTTCTGAAAGTTTCAGTGTACTACTAATTAAGTATATTCAGTCCAAATGACTATCATTTCTCCTCTGTCAGGTTCATTATGATTATTTCAAGAGTATTTAGTTATCAGTTAATTAAATGTGTATATTGGTTAGGAAAATAACTCTTACAAATATTTATATTTATTAAATATGAATATAAACATGAATATATTTGGATTCAATTGAGAATGACCTGCAAAAACTCACAACCCTTTTAATAGGGCTGTGTTTAGCTAGTAACCTTAAGTCTGATTTTTCTAAGAGACTGGCCCATTACTTTCATGTAATATACAGCCTATATGATGCTGCCATTTAAAAAGTAAACACCTTTTCCCCCTTTGAGTTCCCTGTGAACACCACCAAGCTCGTATGCATCAGACCCAGCACATGACTGTAGACCATCATAGCATTCAAGCCATTATCCTCAATTACATAATTTCTGTCTTCATTTCCTTGGGTAGAAATAGTTCCCACTGAATTACAGTTCAGTCGAGTGGGAGGAGAGTAATTAGCCCACAATGAGAATCGAGGACTTACAATACTCACTGGGAGAAACTGGCCAAGGAAAACAGAGCACTGCCCATCCTTAAAGAATGAGCTGTTAGGTAGAACTGACCACTTCAAACTCTAGAAGGTTGAAGACACAGGCAACAAAGGCCTGAGCGCGCAGCTGCTGTCCATGTGCTGCTGTCCATGAACTAGTGCCTTGCACATGGAGCCACTGTCAGGAGCACTGGCAACATCAGTGGCCCAGTGAACTCATCCTCAGACTCTTAACCGGGATAAGTCTGGCCCTTTGTGTTTTGTAAGACAGTACAAAAGCAATTAAACAGTAAAATTGAATAAAAAACACTAGGAGAGGCAGCTCTGCAATAAAGTCTAAAACTGCCTTTGGAAATTTAAAATTTGCTTCTGTATTCTCGAATAAAAGGAGGTCTTTCATCATATTTAATGTATTCTTGGCCAGATTGAGAACAGGAGGAAAAATCATAAAAATAGGTCAATAAACCTGGTGGGACCTTATTAAGTACAAGAAAATATACGTTTATACACCTGTCCAAACATTCTAATATATACAGCTTCCTAAAGATTATCAATCAGGTTTTTTTGTAGTATAGAGTCACTTAAACTAAGAACTGTGGCAGCAACCACTATGTACTTTGGATGTCTATGGGTCACATAGTAGAACCACTGGTAGAATCCACTACTGAAGTGAGTCTAGATGACAGTTTTCTAGAATTGAATCTAAAAGTCACAAGTGACCTTTACTTGAAGCATCAAACTAAAAATAATTCACACTGAAACACATAGAAAGAGAAGCATTGGATGGTTAACAGGTAAAGATAAAAGTGTTAGAAATAACCACAGAGGAAATTGCAATGGATAGTATTTTCACTCTCTGCCCACTCCCCACCACGAATGGTGGGAGGAGGCCTTATCCTGATTTTTATGACCAATCCGAGAAGTCTGTGCTTATTATTTATCCAGTTGGGAGTTAGCTATTTGCTATCCTCCCCTCAAGAAAGTTCCTTTAAAAATAGTAAAATTTATCAAGCAGAAACATAGTACATAATTTTTCTATTCATTTTTAAAATAAATGGAAAACATATTAACAGACATCCATTTACAAAATAGCACAAGAACAATACGAACAGTACAGTACAGAGTTGCAGAAAAAGTGGTAAGAAATTAGCACTGGTTGCCATATTACTATTGATACCTTCAAAGTGGTTTCTCAGGGAAACAAATGAGACATGCAATAATGATCAAACAAATAATCATTAACTGTTGCTTTGAGTAAAGCAATAGAAGACAGTAGTATAATTGTTAGCTATCCTGTATGTACATATGTACATAATTTCCCCTTCTTTCCCTTCTCTTTTCCCACACCCCAGTGGCTCTTTACTTGTGAGCATTTTCCTTTCATTTCACAATGTCTACCATACCTCCTAGTTTTTATTCAATCTTTCAGGTTCTTACACTAGGGAGACATACACATGCAGGTCTGATTTACTTCACTTGTGAGTATGGTCTCTAGTTGTAACCATTTACCTATAAAAGCCTTGAGTTTACCTTTCTTTATAGCTAATATTCCATTATATAAAAATAGTACAATTTTTTATCCAGTTCACAGTGGATAGACATTTGGGTTGCTTCCACAATTTAGCAATTACAAATTGCGCTGCTATGAACATGGGTGCACATATATCATTGTGATATGATGTTTTCAGATCTTCTGGGAAAATACCCAGAAGGGGAATAGCTGGGTTGAATGGGACCTTTAGACCTAGTTTGCTAAAGAATCTCCCAACTGCTTTCCACAGTGGCTTTACCAGTCTGCATTCCCACCAGCAGTGGAGAGGAGTCCCTATTTCTCCACAGTCTCGTCAGCACTTGTTATTGGTTGATTTCTTCATGCTAGCCATTCTTACTGGGGTGAGATGAAATCTCAGTGTTGTTTTAACTTGTATTTCTCAAATGACTAATGATGTTGAACATTTTTTCATGTATTTATTAGCGATTTGTATTTCTTTATCTGAGAAGTGTGTATTCATTTCAGCTGCCCATTTTTGGATTGAGTTTTTGAATCTGAGGGGCTGATGTTTTTTAATTCTTTATATGTTCTAGATAGAAGACGTTTGTCCACGGGACAGTCAGCTAAAACTTTTTCCCACTTTGTGGATTTTTCTTTTTACTCTGCTGGTGATTTCTTTAGACATGCAAAAACTTTTCAGTAGGATGAGATCCCAATTGTTGATTCTTTGAAGTATTTTATGGGCAGTTTAGATTTTGTTCATGAACCCTCTGCCTACCCCTATGTCTTCAAGGTTTTTATGTGCTTTCTCTTCCAACAGATTTAGTGTTTCTGCTTTAATATTGAGATCTGTGATCCATTTTGACTTGATTTTGGTGCATGGTGATAGACTTGTATCTATTTTCAGTCTTTGCTACATGGCAAACCAATTTTTCCAGCACCATTTATTAAAGAAGCTGTCATTCTTCCAGTGAGTTTGTTCGGCCCCTTTATCAAAGATTAGGTAGCTGAGTGTGTCTGTGGTTGTGCCTGTTCTTCCAGTCTGTTCTTTTCATCTTCTGGTCTGTTTTTTACCCAGTATCATGTTGATTTTATTACAGTAGCTTTGTAGTATATTTTCAGGTCAGGGATTATAATTCCACCTGACTTGTCCTTGTTGCGCAGGATTGCTTTTGATATTCTGGGTCTCTTCTGGTTCCAGATGAATTTAAGGAATGTTTCCTCTAGATCTGTGAGGTATGCTAAAGGTAGTTTAATGGGAATTTCATTGAATCTGTACAATAATTTTGGTAGTATGGCCATTTTCACAATGTTTGTTCTTCCTATCCATAAGCAAGCAATATTTTCCATTTGTTGTAATCTTTTCAATCTCTTTTTTCAGAGTACTGTAGTTTTCATTGAAAAAATCTTTTACTTGTTTTGTTTGATTGATTCCTAAATATTTCAATTTCTTGGATGCTGCTGTGAAAGGTATGGTTTCCTTAATTTCTCTCTCAGTCTGTTTGTTGTTTGTGTATAGGAATGCTACTGATTTTAGTGTGTTGACTTTGTATCCAGCTACACTGCTGAATTTGTTCATTAATTCAAGGAGTCTTCTTATGGAGTTTTTGGGGTCTTCCATGTTAAGTATCATGTCATCTGCAAATGGTGATAGTTTTACTGCTTCCTTTCCTATTCTTATTCTTTTTATTTCTCTCTTTTGTCTAATTGCTCTGGTTAATGCTTCCATAACTATGTTGAACAGGAGTGATGACAGTGGATATCCTTGTTTTGTTCCTGATTTTAAAGTGAAAGCTTTCAGTTTTTGTCCATTTAGTATGATGTTAGCTGTTGGTTTGTCATAGATGGCTTTGGTCAGGTTGAGGTAAAGACCATCTATTCCTATTTTCTGTAGAGTTTTTAATCATGAATGCATGTTGAACTTTGTTGAAAGCTTTTTCTGCATCTATTGAGATGATCATATGATTTTTGTCTTTGGCTTTATTGATATGGTATATAACATTAATTGATTTGCAAATATTGAACCATCCCTGCATTCCTGGAATGAATCTGACTTGGTTGTGGTGCATGATTTTCTTGATAATTTGCTGCATTCTATATGCTAGTATTTTATTGAGTGTCTTTGCATCTATATTCATTAGGGAGATTGGTCTGCAGTTCTTTTTCTTAGTTGAGTATTTCTCTGGTTTTGGTATCATAATACTTACCTCCAGAAGTGAGTTGGAGAGAATTACTTCCTTTTCAATTTCATTGAAGGGTTTGAGGAGTGTTGGTATTAAATCTTCTCTGGATTTCTTGTAAAATTCTGCTGTGAATCCATCAGAGCTTGGGCTTTTCTTCATTGGTAAGTTTTTAATCACGTTTTCAATCTCATTAATTGATACTGGGTTGTTCAGAATTTTTATATCTTCTTGACTCAACCTTGATAATTCATAGCTATCTAGGAATCTGTCCATTTCTTCTGAGTTTTCTATCCTATGGGAGTAAAGATTTTCAAAGTAGGTATTAATGATCTGAATTTCTGTAGAATCTGTAGTAATTTCATCCTTTTCATTCCTTATTGCATGAATTTGAATTCTTTTCTTTCTTTTTTTGACAAGGTTGGCTAGGGGTTTATCAATTTTATTTATCTTTCAGAGAACCAACTTTTTGATTCATTTATTTTATGTAGGGGTTTCTTCATCTCAATTGCTTTAACTTATGCCCTGAGCTTTATAATCTCGCTTCTTTGGGCTTTGGGCTTGACTTCTTGTTCTTTTTCTAAAAGTTTGAGGTGCAGCATTAGGCTATTTATTTGTTCTCTTTCTGTTTTCCTTATGTGTGAGTTCACTGCTATAAATTTCCATCTGAGGACTGCTTTCATTGCATCCCACAGATTCTGGTAAGTCTGCCTATAAATATTTTCATTTTTAGGAATTTTAAAATTTCTTCTTTAATTTCTTTTGTGACCCATTGGTTGTTCAGGAGATTGTTGTTTAATTTCCAAGTGTTTATGGAGTTTTTGGAGTTCCTTTTGTCATTAATCTCCAATTTCATTGCACTGTGGTCAGATAATATGAATGAGATAATTCCAGTTCTTTTGCATTTAGGTAAGTATGCTCTATGGGCTAGAACATGATCTATTTTAGAGAAAGTCCCATGAGCAGCTGAGAAAAGTATGTATTCTTATGTTGTGGGGTAGAAAACTCTGTATACATCTACTAAGTCCATTTGTTTGGATCTTTGGTTCAGGTCTGTCATTTCTTTTCTGATTTTTTGTCTAGTTGACCTATCTCTTTGTGTCAAAGGAGTGTTGAGGTCCCCTATTATAATAATGTTATTAATTATATGGGTTTTCATGTCTTTTAAGATTTGTCTTATGTAGTTTGGTGCTCTGATATTTGGTGCATACATGTTTAGGATTGTTATCTCATCCTCTTGCAGTTTTCCCTTAACAAGTATGTAGTGGCCTTCTTTATCTCTTTTGATTGTTCTCAGTTTGAAGTTTACATTGTCTGCAAACATAACAGCTACTCCTGCTTTTTCTGGGTTCCTGTTTCATGGCAAATTGTTTTCCCTCCTTGACTTTCAGTCTATGGATTTCCTTTTGAGTCAAATGTGTTTCCTGTCTACAGTATATTGTTGGATTTTGTTTCTTAATCCACTCTGGCAGTCTGTTTCTTTTGACTGGTGAATTGAGGCTATTTACATTTGTGGTTATAACCTATATGTGCTGGCTTATCATTGTCATGTTATTTATGTGCTGTTGGTTCCTTACTTTTTCTACCTGTTTAATTGCTTGCTCTTCTTGAGGGTTCCTTCCTATTGTTATTTTTGAAATTGTTCATTTTCTTCTCTGCCTAGAATGTCTTTTAGTGATTTTTGTAAGGTTGATTTAGCACCCATGAAATTCTTCAGTTGCTGTTTGTCATGGAGATATTTTATTTCTCCATTAAACTTGAAGGATAGTTTGGCAGGATACATTAATATTGGTTGGAAGCTGTTTTGTCTTTGGACCCGTTATACTTCACTCCATGCTCTTCTCAATTTGATGGTTTGTGTTGAGAAATCTGCCACGATTCTGATGGGCTTTCCTTTATGGGTGATCTGTTTGTTTTCTCTAGCAGCTTTTAATATTTTGTTCTTTTGCTGGAGATGTGGGATCTTGATGATTATATGTCTGAGTGTAGTTTTATTATGGTTATGACTAGTAGGAGTTCTATCTGCCCCATTTAACTGTATCTCAGGTTCTGTTTCCTTGCTTGGGAGATTTTCTGCTATTATTTCTGCAAATACTCTTTTTATGTCATTTGTGTTGCCTCCTGCTGTTTCATTGACTCCTATTAGTCTTACATTTTTTTCTCTTTGCATTGTCTTGCAGCTGTTGAGTTGATTTTTCTTTGATCCTTTTTGATTTTAAGAGATCCTCCATTTCATGACCACTACCTGCCATACTGTCTTCAAGATCTGAAATTCTATCTTCAGCTTCATTCAAGGGGATTGGCAAGCTGTCAGTGAAAGTTGTGATTTCCTGGAAATCTCTTTGAGTCTGTTTCATGTATTCTAATTCATTCTTATATTGCTCATGTAATGTGTCCATCCATTGCCTATGTTCCTCTCCTTTTTATCTGTTTCTTCTCTAGATGTGAGGAGCATTTCTTTCATTATTATTTTCATTTCATTTTTTGCCTGAGAGATTATGTCTGATCTGATCTCTTTTATGGCCTGATGGAGTTGTTTCTTTACTTTCATTGCAATCATTTCAGCAATTTCAGGTGTGTGTTTACCAAGTTCTTATATGGTGATTTCTCCTGGACTCGTTCTGAGTACGGTGGAGTTTTGAGATTGTACTTTAGTCCTTCTCCTTGTCATGTTTTATGCCAGAGGCAGAATGCTTAGTTTCCCTCTTCTCTGGCAGTTCAGTAAAGGTCAGTAGTAGCCCTCATTTTCCTGGTTGTCAGGCCTGTCTTTCAGTGTCTGGTGAGCTGTGCTGCTTAGCCTGCATTCTTCCAGTACATGATGAAGTATACCTAGTTCTTCCAGGTCTCAGACATGAACTGTCATGTCATTCAATGGCAGATTGTTTAATCTGACAACCCTTCATAGTTCAGGGTATGTGTATGACCCCGAATTTAGTTGCATTGGTGGAACAATCCTGGACCAGTCATCCTGTGACCTAGGCAGTTCAAGGTACAGGCAAAACCCAGACAGGAACTGCAGAGTCAACAGTCTGTGGACCACCTGATTCTGTGTCTCCAGTTGGTTCAGGATGCACATAGGATCCAGACATGGGCCACACCAACAGCAATCACAGACTACCTGGTCTTTGACCTCCAGGAGGTCAGGGTGAAAGTGAAGCCCAGACCTGAACCATGGTGTCAGCAGGTCATGGAGCACCCACTCCAGTACCTCACTCCACACTGGGCACATGCATGCAGGGCCCACATGCACACTCTGATGAGAGCAGTTTGTAGGCCTTCTGAGTGAGGATCTCCCGTCTGCACCAGGTGCATGGAGGGCGGAGATTCAGACTGTAATGGTGCCCGGGTCAACACATAAATATTTTTAAAAGAGCTTAAACTGAAAGCTACTAAAAAAAGATATCGGATTATAAAAAATTCATCAAAAAAGTGGTGATATCTTTTGAAGAAATCAAAACCAGCTACCTGTGGGTACATCTGACTCAAACATTCAATCATCAGTTCTAAATAAATGAATCAAATATTGGAGAAAATCTGTTAGATTGAGAATTGAAGAATACACTATAAGGAAACAAGATATTTGGCAAGGAATCCATCAAAGATGACAGGTTTTTACAAAGAACATCGTAATATTTGAGAGAGAAAGTGAAGCTAAACTAAGTTATGAGACAACTGGATATAAAATACATTGGATTGATAAAGAAAACATTAGATTGGGGAAAAGTGTAACTACAATAGGAAGCCAAAGAATAAGCATTCAATGAACGTGATACTGAGCCCTGGGAACTAAAAGATTATACAAACAACAAACTCCTAAAGATCTTATGCAGGAAGAGGATTTGAAGTTTGTCTTTTTTTTTTTTTCCTGGTACCAGGAATTGAACTCAAGACCTCATGTTTGCCAGGCACGTGCTTCATCCCTGAGCTATATCCACTGCCCCAAGAGGATGTCAAGTTTGAAGGAATATACCTGGCAACAGAGCTAAAACAATTGGATCTTGCCTCTGAATTTAAGAGCAAAAATTACAATTGAATTAGATGAGATGAATTTGACAATGGGCAGCCAGCAGACCAGCACAGTAAGAAGGGAAAAAAAGTAGAGAGATACCAGACAGATATTTCCCAGGCAAAATTGATGTTAACAATAGCTGAAAAAGGTAGTGCCCATTTCCCTTCCTAACTGAGTGACATAGAAAGTGTCAGACAGGCGGGAAGAACTAAAGAGAAGCTGGAACATTTCTTGCTCACTGAATTTGGCCAGAGCTTTGCAACAGAAATTTTCAGTGAGTTCTATCAGCAGAATGACATGACTCTGCAAAACACACTGGTTCAAGAATATGAATGGAGAGAGAAAAGGCAGAAGATATTGGCAACAGAGAAAGACAAGCTTCCAAGCAGAGAATGCATCCAATAAAAGATGTATGACAAACAACCCAGGGAGACTACAGTAGCAGATTCATGACAAGTGGTCCTGCTCATGCTTCAGAAAGTCTTCTTGCTAACTTCACAAAAACATAATGGAATCATCTTCAGACTGGTAACCTTTAGCCATAACGGTAATGCATTATAAACCAAACTGTAGATAAATCCAGGCCATCAAACAACATCATAGCAAGTTCTCCTACACTGAGCCAGTTCTTTTGGCCCATAGCTAATATCACTAAAAGACTACTCCTAACTAAGGATATACCTGGTAAGGCTCTCCTCTAGGGTTAAATATGTACCTTGAAGTAACCAGGAGCCTATCCATGAGCCTATCCGTGTGGTCTTGGGAGTAAGTGCTTTCTAGAAGCAGCAGCATATTCCTATCTGGTTTGTCTGATCAACGATCTAAATCTGTCAATTCTACCCTATTTTTTGCTTCTCCTTCCTTTCTGTCAATACTTCGGATTCAAGCTTAAATATAACCTTTCCGGGTGTCCTGAGAAGAGATTTTCACAGAGATTCTATCTGAATTTCATGACACTTTTAGCTTTTCTAAACATTCACAACAAAGCACACAGAGAATGTTAGAGAAGGGATTCAGAATTCATAATGAGCTTGGTGTTTTGCTTTGACCTCTTGCTTTCTATTTCAACACACATTTCTGTCCGTGTCTGCGTTTTGGAAAACAGGTATCAAATGAATAGGAAACAAAGACAAGGCTCATGCCCTGTATGATGATGCATAGGCGTGTTCCCCTAAAACCTGAGGAGAGAGAGCCATGTGGCCATCTTGCTGCAAGGGTGTCTCTGTGGTCACCAGTGATAAGGAGCAGAGAATTAATTAATGCTGACTGAATTTCTGTGATAGAAGTAATGACTGTGTTTAGACACATACTAGGCATTCAATAACCATCAGTTTCCTCTTTTGCTTTTTTATATTTTCTTTTTGCTTCATCAATAGTGATTAGAATATATTTGAGTACCTGATTATAAAAGCAGTATATGTGTGTGAAAATGACTGTGAGAGGTTAATAGTAATTTCTCACCATAATATTCAAAGAGCCAGTTTATTCTGATGAAGAGAACACAGAACAGTGTTGAAAGATTGGTAAGTTTTCACTATGTTAGAAATTGAACTAGGTCAGGCATGATGGCACACATGTCTAATCCCAGCACTTTGGAGGCTGAGGCAGGCAGATTTCTGTGAGCTCAAGGCCAGGCTTGGCTACAAAGTGAGTTCAAGGCCATCCTGAACTGTGTAGTGAAACCCTGTCTCAAAAAGACAAAAAAAAAAAAAAAAAAAGAAAAGAAAGAAAGAAAGAAATTGAACTAGTTTTCAATTCATCTCTGCTTTAATCTGCATTCTGATCAATAAGACTACCCTTACCACATTTATATGACTATTACAGGGCTGAAAAATGTAAGGTAACTCATATACATTGAATAACTGTTTCCTCCATTTTTACTGAAGCATTTATGTTTATAAATCATGCATATATTATGTTACCATCTTTCATCAGTAAAAATAGGAAGACTTCTAAACAATCTAACACATTAGAATAAAGTGTTGAAACTTATACCTATCATCTCCAGACATAGGAATCCTTCACATTCACTAGGTAGTGTACAGCATCTCAAGCCAAAGTGAGAGCCCCCAAACAAACACTCTTACTCAGAATTCCGTGGGGCAGGTAAGTGGAGACGTAAAGGCAAAGGAAAGAGCTGGCAACTGAGGCTGCGCTCTGGGAGGGAGACAAGGAGAAGCCTCTCAGCAGATGCAGGCTGGGGCGGGAGAGGAGAAGCAACGCGTGCACCCCAGGTGCTGCTCTGTGCTGTGATCCCAGGGTTGGGGCTCCAACAGCTGCAGCTGGCTCTTGGGTGGGAGGCACCTGTCTGGGTGCACAGCAGACAGCAGATTACCCCCTTTCGGAATCTATTTCCCCATCCTGCAGCAACGTGCAGAAGACTAAGCCAGGTTTACCTTCAGATCTTTGGATTAACCTTGCAGCAAGCACAGATTAATTTCAGAGCCTTCCCACCTGCTTGCTTGCCTGATTCCTAAAATTCCTTCAAGATGGACCAAAGCCTTTCATTCCACAATTAGAAGTGAAACAGCAAATGCCTGGTAGAAGAATAGGAACTAAGACTGATACTTTGTATTCCCACAAAATGTACTACAACACACTGAGGAGCTCATATTGGTCCCAGAGTCTTCTGCTCTGTTGGGTGACCAGAGCAGTTCCAGCACGCCATACTGGATGGCAGCCCTTGAAGTACAAGTTCACTGGTGAGAGCAAGTGTCACCCTGAGTCACATGTCCACAAATGTAAAAGGAGACCGCTTGCCTGAAGTCTCACACAGGTAAGACCAGCTTCTTGGCTCACAACTGGCTCTCTGGGCTCCCTGATCTTCCATAGACTGAGTGGCTACACGGAGCCAGCGCAAACTTTCCGCAAGGCTTCATTTTACCAATGGTCTTCAGGGTACTTTAGTAATAGGGTACTCAGGTGGCCACATCACCACTCCTCCTTACAGCTGTAAGCTCTGGAGCAGGATTCTCCTCTTCATCCTCAAGCCTGTAGCATGGTGCTTACCACCCAAGGAGGCCTTAAAGGAGCGGTGCCCGGGGGGCTACTTCACGTCACATCAGCTCAGTTTCTACATTCATGATCCCTCTCCTTTACATTTTTATTTTATGAAAAAATGAAAGATTTCCTAACAAAGTAAGAGAATAATAATAGTTAATACACTGTATAGTTTTTATCTTGAAAGTAGTTACTCAGAGTATAAGACATTAACACAAAAGATTCTCTCTTACAAAGAAATAATAGCACAAACTTTCCTCAATTGTTAAGAGATAATTTTTTTTCATTCAGGAGATTTAATTCCCAAGTATTTTCTTTTTAAATCAGCATGGGCTCCATGATATGTAACATGGGCTTATTTGTTTTTAATGTTTTTTAATGTGTCTTTTTGTTTGATATTTCCTGTTTTTACAGTGGTGCCTAGGTTCACAAACTCAATTCTTTCCATGATTCTGGTTGCAAACCAAGCTGGAGGAAAACTGAACCAAATTTCCCCATAAGGGCAACATTGAACCTAACCGGTGAATTTGACTCTGCTCTTGTTCAATTGGGTTTACAACTAGAATCCTGGAGAGAATTAACTTTGTGAACTGAGGCATCACTGTAATCTTTGTGGAATGCTTGTTTATAAAAGAAAGTTGTAGTAAATAAAGGCAAT
The DNA here is from genome assembly GCA_004027595.1 of Dinomys branickii. Classification (NCBI taxonomy): domain Eukaryota; kingdom Metazoa; phylum Chordata; class Mammalia; order Rodentia; family Dinomyidae; genus Dinomys; species Dinomys branickii. The sequence continues at coordinate 46,392 of PVLD010000371.1, read as the reverse complement.
AGTTTTGGTTTAAAATAACTTCATTCCATGTCTCTCATTAGAAGGTATTTTTCAGACACAAAGTACTTTACTTTTATTTTTCAGCAGTGCTGGGGCATTGACGCTCACATCTTGCGCTTGGCTGGCGAGTGCTCTGCCAGTGAGCCATACCCACACCCCAATATTTATTATATTTTAAAGCAATAAGTTCAATTTAAAATTTGGAAAACTATCTCTGTTTTCTTTTACAAACACAAGAGATAACTAGCAAATGTTTCAAGGGCTATATTCCTACAATTTATTGGGCTAATAAAATAAAAATAGTTTGCTAGTGAAATTGTTTACTGTGGCTTAGTCATAAACAAAAGCAAACTTGCTAAATTTTGATTTTCATATCATAACTAGATTATCCCATAATTTTAATAATGTGAACATTTATGTTATGATCTCCTAAATGTAGTAAAGTTGTTTTGTCAAATTCCTAGAGGGGATAGGTTACATTAAATAAAAATACCATACCCTCAATTTTATGGATAGACTTTCATAAATATGGTGTTTTAAAGCTTTTACATAGGAACATTTGGACAATTCCGCATGAAACTTATGATATGTGTAAAAAAAAAACATGTTCATTGAGTGATGATTTTTATAAAATGATGTGAGGGACTCTGGGTATGTAGATCAGTGGTAGAGCACTTGCCTAGCATGCACGAAGCCCTGCATTTAATTCCCAGCACTGCAAAAGAAAAAACCAAACCAACCTAATGTGACCTATGGAAGGTATTAAAAGACAGAAGCGAAATTCCTTGAGTGACTGATAAACATAGGTTCATGAACAGTATACACATGAGGCTACATACAGCCAACTGAGAGGATATGTACATCTGTATTTGTTGAAAGTAAAATGTGATACTTTCTTGGGGTTTAAAAGTTTAAAATATACTTCTCACTGGGAGAGTTCTTAAACAGTAAGATATCCCTTTCTGTATTCCTCATGAAATACGTCAAGAACAGAATTCTCATTTTATTTATTTTTGTACTTTTTCAATTTGAAATACAGTGGAAAATTTAACCATTGCTATTTAAATCTTTAAAATAAATACCACAATATCAAATTGTGGTGAATGTAATTCTCAGAATGATGTGATCATTTCAGTTATTCTTGAATAGGTTGAGTTTGTGTTCCTTGTAGACAGGCCAGTAGACCAAAATTGCCTTCCAAAACTTTTTCCTGTGACCCCACTGTAAGTTCTCACTGGTGCTAGGTTTTAATGAAGCATCTTAAGTCTATTCAGAGTTAACCAATATTATACAGTTTATAACTAAGAAGAAAAGTCCACATTTATGAGACAATTGAAGACTTTCATGAGAATATACCGGAAAAATACTGCACTTACACAAAAGAAAGAAATTTTGGGGCCCAGTAATAAAAATGCCTTGACTTTATGCAGATGTTTTGTTCCAAGAAGTAGAATTCCAACAAATGGAGGGTTGCTTTTATTGCTGTTTTTAATATTGAGATAATGTAGAATATTTGGTAGAAACTGTTGAAGATTACAAATAGCCTCGTGTTGCCGATCATTGACTTTAACAAGGTCTGATGCAGCACACTTGTTATTTCTATCATTCTTTTCCCACACAAAAAGTGTTTCATTATTATGGTCCTAGAGTGTTTTACCCCAGGATCCTACAGGGGATTTATCATGACAGCTTTCTAAAAAAAAAATTTCCACCTGACTGGGAGGGACTGTAAAATATCAGGCAGTAAGGGGTGGGAAATAGGAAAGATTGCTTCTTTGTGAGGTTACATGCTATATAACAAAAGTAGTTGTCATCTGTAGAATATAATATTTTCACATGAGAAAAAACTTAGTTGCCACACTTTCAGGGAAAAAAATTTAAAGGGACTTTCTCGGTTACATGTTTTTAATGGAAGCTAGAGTGGTACATGAGCTGTGGGATTTTGGACAGGTTCACCTTTCAGAATCTGTTTCTTCATCTACAAAATGCAGGCAGTATCAATGTCAGAGTCTAAGCTGCCCAGTGCAATGAACATAGTGGGCTCTGATAGTATTGCACAATGACAGTGAATCTGGATTATGGGGTTTGCCTGACTGGGTTTCTAATCCCAGATGAACCATTTAGATACATGTCTGATATAAAATGAATATTCTAATTTTGGAGACAGGGTCTTGCTATGTAGCCCAGGCTGGCCTTGAACTTGCAGCGAACTCCCTGCCTCAGACTATGGAATGCTCAGATTACAGGCCTGTGCCACCATGCCGGGTTGAACATTCTTTAAACGCTAATGATTATAATTATTTTGTACACCCATAAATTTCTCACCTACCCATTAAGTCCTTTACAAACAAGTACTTCTACAAATTGGGCTCTTAAGTCAACTCAGGCTCAATATTCTAAAACAAAACCATTGCTAATAAAAAAAAAAACTCATGGCTTTCAGAATCTGAGCTGTCATGACAATTTTTTATTCACATAAGCTGTAATTTTCAGGGCTTCTAAAGAATTTTCTTCTCATTTTCAGAAACAGTGCTTTATTGGCATTTTTCTTTGAAACAACTCTGTATATGACCCTTTCTTGACATTCCTGTTGCCAATGCTGTAGCTTCAGTCTTTGCTTTCCAGCTCTAAATTCTTCGTGCTCTCTCTCAGATCTACCTGCATAGAGCTGAATAATCATTTCAACACATTTTCACCATGTAATCCCCTGATCAATAAAGCCCCATGCTAACATGAGGAGAAGCACTCAACAGGCCAGCACAGTTTTCACCATCCAACCCTGAAGTGCTTCGGCCTAATCCTTGGATTTCTATCATTCTTTTCCTCCTCATAAATTTAATTTCTAGAAGAGATATAAAAACAAAGTTAAATTTAAAAACAAATGTTTAAAAGCCACTTTTCTGCCTGACAGGAAGCAGTAGAGGAGGGAAGGGATGAGGAGAACCACCATGACACCCTAAGAAGGATGGTGCTTTCTCCTTTTCCGTGGGCTTGGCCCGTTTTTTTTCCCTGCCTTCCTTCCAACATGCACATTAATTGATTCTTCTTGGGTTACAAATTCTGCCTCCTTGCAATATTATTATTAGCTTGGTAAATGTTTTAAGAGTTGTTTATTAAAATTACAAAGCTTTTCACACCTTTAATCTCAATTTCCCAAACTGGAATAAGAATAGATTAAATACTTCAAGCTACAGTTTACAGAGGAGTTGCTACTTGCCTCTTCTTCAAGGCTATGACATACTTGGAAATATCATGCATATGAGGAAGGATCCCTAAAATGTCAAATTATCTTTTTAACCTAACTAGCTCCAAAGGTAGTGCAGGTTAGCATAATGGTTGGCCTTTCACAGAAAATGCGAACATAGGTCATCTTCACCAGAGAATCGAGTCCCACGTGGCCATTTCAAAAGATCCTCAACATTCTCTAAGCTCACACAGAGTTGCATTCCCTCCTTTAAAATAAACAGTTACTTCCTTACAGGGAAGTCTCAGATTCATCCTGACAGGAAAATTCCCAAAATACAAAATCATTATGAGTAGATTTCTGTGAATAAAATGTTTCTCCATATGATTGCATCACAATTCTGGCACCTTGCTGCTCCTCTAGCCATCACATGGCAAGCAAGCAAACATGTCCCAGTGAAATTATAGAAAGGCCAATCCAAGACATATAGTTTCAACTTTGGAGGCTGGGTTTCTTTTTTTATGTCAAGTAGAAACTCAGAGTTTTAAAACACAGAAAGTCTTTTATTTGGGGGACGCATACTTTCATAGCCTTTGATGTAAAGAAAGCCCACATCCACATTGTGTTGGCGTTCCATCCAGGATCTTATTTTTTAAACAAAGATGGGAGCTTCAGAGCATGCTGAGAACTGCATGTGTGTCAGAGGCCAATAAGTACTGTATGTAATATAAGCACCAATCAACTTAAAGGGCTTATGAAAATCCCCTAAAAAACAGACCAGGAGCTCTGGAACTAACTATAGGCATGCAAGTTTAAGGCTTACACATTAAGGTTATGAGGCAGAGGTCATTTTAAAGTGTGATTTGAATTCTTTGATTTTGCAATATGATTACCATATTAGCTTTTCTTAAAATAGGACAATTTTTAAATATGACATTTTATTATACCATGTGGTATTAGAGGTTTGAAAACCCTCCAAGAAAATGTTTGCTGTAGTAAGTACAGAAGAAACTGATGCTCAGAATAAAACTGAAGCATGGGCTTCTTAGTAAAATGACCCATTTTTAATGTGCCAGTCAGACTCATTAGGTGTCTTTCAAGACACAAAAGATGGTGTCTGAATAAGATGACTGCATAATATATATCAAGTAAGTTCCTTACACAAAGAGCTCTGTGTGAAATGTGTTCAACAGAATTTTCATTTATACTGATTCTTCTTATGTCTATTTAAAAGGGAATAAAAATAAGAAAATTAGGATCTTAATCCATTTTGACATGACCTATATTCTACCCTCATGCACATTTGTGAATATGTATGACCTAATCAGGGTTAGTCACTTCCCATATGCAGGCTCCTCATTACACAACTATTTAAGAAATTCTTAAGTTCTGCTGATACACTTTGAAGCTAATTGTTAATATTCAGCCTGAAAAAGGGATTACTATAAATAAAATGAATCCCATAGGCACCTGATTGAATTTGATTGTTCTCAGAATATTTTGTGCTGAGATAAATGTGTGCATAAATAAGACAATTCTTGGATATTAAAATGTTTTGAGTCAAAGAATAGGCATGAAGGCTTTATGCTTTCAACACTCTATATGTCTGTGTATGTTTGGTTTCTTCCTGAAATATCTCTTTCAGAGATCTGGAAAGTCTAAAACAAAAGAGAATTGGAAAGTCTAAAACAAAAATAAAGCAAAGAAAAACAAAGAGTAGTACTGGTTAGCACATAACTCAGTATCAGGTTGCAAGTGGCCATAGTTATGCCACAGTTGTTCGGGGAAGAGAGCTAAAGAGTGGCAGGAAGGTGAGAAGTTAGCTTGATGCTGAACAGTAAATGCAAAGAAGAGGCAGAACAGAGAGGAAGGTGTAAATAAATGCAGCTAGCCCTGTGCACAGCAGCTATAAATTTAGGCTTCAAGTAAAGTTGCCTGTGTGAGGTTGGTCTGGGTTATCAAAGCCTTCTAATGGCAGAAGTGAGGAAGTTCTCTGGTGGGTAACAGGAAAGAAATATTGATTGGTTGGAAAGTGATGGAAGTGGTGTTACAGGAGGACGACAAGGGCAGGAGGCAAGACCATCGATTATTTGTCTCACCCAAAAGCCACACACAAAGGTGACAAAGAGCCTGGTGCCAATGGGAACAATTAGGTACCAAACATGACTTCTGATGAGAAACGTAGACGCTTAGTTGGATACAGGAAATGAACAGGTGAGGCTGAACATCAAAGATGGCCTCTAGGTTCACGCCTCATAGAATAAACCACCAGGAGCACTGTGGTGTAGATGTGTAGATGAAGCAAAGTGTCCCTCTTTTATTAACCCAGCCATCAGGTGGCATTGCTGGCCCTTGGACACAGTATGAGAACACAGGTGTGTTCATATGAATATGATCCTCTGCAGCGTGTCTTTCCTCTTTCAAGATGCACAGACTTTTACAACTGAAGATGCAGGCTTCAGACTTGGAAAATATTGGTTTTTATACTTGGACATCTGTAACACTGAAGGTCAGTTTCACGAACCTAATGACTAAGTCTGACCTCAGTAAGTTGGTACTAACTTGGTGATATTACAGAATCTATAGAAACAAACCATAAAACTGAGCCCAGATCAACTAGTGTGATCTGTATCTTTCTATTGATGGGTTCCCTTTGAAGTCTATGAAATCCTTTCCAGCGTTGTCACTGACAGCCAGTGATTTATTTCAGAATTTCCATCCATGGAATTGTTGATGTGAACCATCCTTACAATAAATGGACAGCAGGATCACAGACAGAGAGCCAGAGACTCCTGATACATTGCTGTCATTAAGTTCTAAAGAATCTTAGGACTTCTTGCCTGTAACATGAAAGGATTATATCAGAGCTCCACATTTCCCAAAAATATTATTTTATGAGATGAAAAAGGAAATCATTTGTTTCTCTACTCGATGACCACTCTTGCTTTCCAGTACCTATAAAGTAGTGAGCCTAGGTCCAGGCAGCCAAGTCCACTGATTCCACATCACACAGGCAGGCACGCTATAAAGCAGCTACATGTAAGAATAGGAGCTGCTGCCTTGTAGACGTGGAGGAGGAACGACAACAATGGTGCACTGAGTGCGACGTGCAGGTTGGCCAGAGCCTGCACTGCACGGCTTTTCAGACCCGGGGCAGAGGTGGAGAGTGGTCACGAGGGTGCACAATGTGTTCTACGTCTTTCACACTCCTCTCAGCCTTGGACTGATGGCTGCAGCTGAGAAATTCCACAGGGATTGAGGAGGGGAAGTGCCCGGGGTGTGAGGCAGGCACACAAATCCCTCTGGAGTCCTAATCATGCTGCCTGCATCCACACAAGCGGGAAGCACAGTTGTTTGATCCTGCTACAGGCTCTGCCTCCCTTGGGAAGAAACCGGAGACGGTTGGGAAGTAGGAACACTTGTACTCAATTGCATCACAGGTTGCGATCAACAATAGCCAGTCCATGGTCAGCTATGTCACCCCTAACCTGAGCTAACAAGCTCCACATTCTAGAAGGAGGAAGGTCGGCTTCCACAGTTATCCAACAGAAACACAATGTTGTGCTACAAATTATTGATGCAGTAACCCAAATGACTAATAAACCTCTGTTTTTGGTACCTTGTCAGGCATTTGTGTGTTTAAGGAATAAATTTCTTGTCTCTTAATTTATTATTTACTTCGATTGGATAACATATCTAATATTAAATTTGAGAAAATCATGTAACAATAACTACTGGACAACTTCTACTTTCATTCAAAGATTAAGTTTGGTCATTGGACCTTGATTTTGAGCCAAGATTAATATATGATGACAGATTAAAGTAGCCACTGTACCGCGAGGTTTTTTATTTCATGCCAGTAACCAATGATGAAATGCAATATGGTCAGATTAAAGGTAGTACATAACTGCCCTTGTGTGGTAGTCATGTCTCTGTTGAATGCACACATGCTACCCTTCATTTAAATCCAGAACCTAGATCTGGGCAGAGTCCATCAAAGTCTTTCTTCCATGCCCCACCTGCCCTGGGATGGCACATACATCATTTGAATCAAAGCTCAGCAACAGCTGCAGAAATGAACTTAGTGAAGGTAAAATAGCCAGCAATCTAGAATAATCGTGAAGGCAATATCTGGGCATTCACTTTCTAAATGAATTAAATGAGCACTCCGTATTCAGAACTCATTTGCCACTGGAGCATACTGCTAGCACCGAACTGTCAAAGTGAATGCCTTCCTAATACCTTGACCATCCTGGTCCCCTCCATGCAGCCCCCCAGTCTCTCCACATCATGAGTGCTAAAGGAGAATCAGAACATAGCTTCCTGTATTGATGCTGGCATCTGCTAGAATTTATTGGTCTCTCCATCCTACTGCTTGGTAAGTACTTCACATTCCATCGCCACTGCAGCCCTGATCACACTGCCCTGCACATCCATTTCCACCCAGCATTCTCAAGGGCTTGTGGGCGGGGCCCCAGGCCCTTAACCTTTGAGGGTGAGTGCCTAAGAGGGCGATAGAGCATTAATAGATGTTTGGTGAATCTACAAACACATAAGCTACAGAAGCCCAGTCTCTTCATGTCAGGTGATTTATTCTCATTCTTATGTAGTATTCATGGTTTTGCAGAAGGACTTTCCTATAAACACGTAGGAAATTAAATTTTCTTTGGTGTTCACATAGAAAGACAGTGACAGCAAATAATCTCTGAAGAGAACTCTTAAATTGTGCTTTTCTCTTGCTTCTGCCACTTGGCCATGGAGGTGTGGTGAGGTTTATGTGAAACCTTCCTACAACTCTAAAACTATCAACCTTAGAAAGACTCTCTTTCATCCACCATCAGCTCGGTACAGAAATCACACACTCTTCACTGACCCAACTTTCTGCACATCTACACCCACAGGCAGACTCTGCTGTGCCCCAAGTTCCTGCCCCACCAGCTTGCACGAGCAACCCACCATCTAAACATGGTGTGGCTCTTTGATTTGTGGGAAAATTATACTGCAACATTTTTATCTGTGCAGCATTTAAAAATTGGAAACGAAGCATTTTGGTTTTTCTTATTTCTAGTGGACCATGTTTTGGTGCCACACAGGAACCTCCATTTTGTTCCATCACGCCAAGGCACACTGAGGACACTAGGAAGTACAACGAAGGCATTTCTTCACAGAATATACTCCCTATCTTCTGGGGAAGAAGTTTTGTTTTCTTTTCTAGGGAGTAGTTTATGTGCTATGTTTAGGCCACACATGAAAGTAATCTCTCCCTCATGAGACGGCCTTTGGCTGATGCTGATTGTTTTGAGGCCAAGATTATGGTAATGATTTAAGGAGGCAAAGAATCAACGTGGAATAGAAGGAAAAGATGGAAGAAATGGGATCAGAAAGGTGAAAATATTTCCCCACCCAATTCAACAAAATTAAAGTATGTCTTGGGAAATTAAGAGGGTCAGCTATCCAAACCAATTGGGACATTATCTTCCCCAAATAAACAGGTAATCAGAATTGGTATCCCACAGCCAGATGTATCAAAGGGATGTCAACAATTTGAGCAATAATCTAAAACCAAAACTTTGTCTTCCAAGTTCAAGTCCCATTGTACTCAATCCCTAGAAGTCTACCGGGACAAGTGCTGCAGCTTTTGGTGGCTCCGCCACGGCCAGCTGTGTGTATCTCCAGTAGCTTGGACGCTGGCCAGTGCAGCAAGCCCCACGCTGGACTTGGGAAACTAATCTCCTCTATTATTGCTTTTGCACAGGTGGGACACCTGCCCTTTTATTTTATCAAAGTCTTCTTATTGACACATTAAAGGTTCCTCAAACTCAATACAGCATTCACACCATCATGTCTGAATGAAAAGACAAATGCAACAGTGAGACACTAGGCACAGGTAAGCAGGGTACTTAGTCTGGAGCGGTGTGCACAGGCAATAGATTTATCATTTTTTGATAGCCAGACTGAAAGGTAGGAAGAGTGGAAAAAAGGAAGGAAGGAGGGAAGTAGGGAAGGAAGGAAGGAAGGGAGGGAAAGAAGGATGGAAGGAAGGGGGAAGGAAGGAGGGAGATAGGGAAGAAAAGGGTGAGGAAGAAGAGGGAAAGGAAATAAACCCTAGATAAAAAATTTAAATTTGTGGGGCTGGGGATATAGCTCAGTGGAATAAGCGCCTGCCTAGCAAGCGCAGGGTCTTGAGTTCGATCCCTAGTACTGCCAAAAAAAAGTAAATTTGTCAGAAAGGTTACTTTTAATTCTTCCATAATAAATCTGCTAACTTCTTACATAGTTATATAAATATAAAACTGGCAGCATGACTCAACAAGAAAAATACAGGTTTCAGTGCTGTTGTAGGACTGCACTCTAATTCCATCTCCATTAGCAATGTGATGCTCTCCCTCTGACTTATCTCTGAGTCCCAGTTTCCTCATCTCAAAATGGAAATGATAAACGTGACTTCACTGAGTATTTGGTTATTCAGAAATATTTAGAAAACTTACTACAGCCCAGCTCTGGGTTTGGTGGTAGAATTAAAACAGAGAAAAGAAGCAAGAACTCTTTGTAATGGAGTTCGCACACACCAGGGGATCTGCAGGGAACCAGTCATCCGAAACATGTGCTGCATATTTGAAAGATAAAATTAGGTCCTGTAAGAAGAAACTATTATGATGTTGAGTGAGATAACGTATGAAACTCATAGGTTCAACCACACAAGAAATATGAATTCTCTCATTTGCTACTTTAACCACTCTAAAAATATTTTAATATTCTTATAATAGCTGATATTTTAGATTCACCAGGAAACTCTTTCAGACTTACCAAAACAAAGGTAATTTAAAACTAAGTATCTAATTAATTTTGAAGTATGGTTGTCATTTACATTAACTTTAGAACAGCTCTTCAATGGTGTATCTGGGTCTATAATCACTTAAGTCTAGCATGATGAACATGCCAGAGTTACATGTGTGACAGCAGCTAAAGGAAGCTGGGACAGAAGGGAATTGGAGTACTTAATGCAAATCAAAAACAAGCGCACTTTCTGGCTCTGGGTGATGAAATATGCATATCTATCTATGGCTCTGTTTGCTTTCTGTAGTGGGGGGGGAGAACTGTGATTGTCCAGGAAGTGTGGAGACATTTGGTTTCTAAACATCTGAAAACCCATATGAAATAGGCATATGCTATTTCATTAAATAGCTAACTTTTAAAAGATGCAACTTTAAATAAATAAAAGCACAATAATTGTATAATAGGAACTTTTGAAAATGAAGAAAACAATAATACTCTTTACTTCCCCTTGTTAATGTAGCTATTTTTTTTATTTCAGTCTGTTCTCATGATGATATACTTGATATGCTTGTTTGATATATACTACTTATTTGTAACCTTCTCTTTTAACTTATTCTCATATCTTAAGCACTTTCCATGTTTATCAGTTTTTAAAATTATTACCTTTAAATATATTAGGTTAAGTTGATATTTCATTTAAGAATAAATTATATAATCCTGAGCCTTTGCTATTGAATATTTTTGTTGTGCACACATTTTGACAAGTAGTAACAATATATTATAGTGAACATCTTTGTGCCTAGAGTTCCTTTTGGTTTTTGTTTTTCATATAATGAACTATTTCCAGAAATATGATTCCCGGGACAGAGGAAGTAAAAGGTTCATTTTGTGAAAACTGACCCACATTGCCATGCTAAGTGCTTTCCCAAAACACACTAATTTATAGTGCTACCAGAAACATGTGATGGTTTCAATCTTCATACCTGTGACAGCACAGGATGATCTCGTTTATTTTGAAATTTCTAAGAGATGAAAGGTGCTACCTCACTTTAATTCATGTTTCTTTCTTTACTAATTAGGCTGAGCCCTTTTAAATAGTTTTGAGAAACACATCTTCCATGACAGCTTTCAGAGCAGTGAGAAATCTGTTCTTCTGAAGACTAGTATTTGAGGTGATTATTATCACTGAAGTTTCCTTTCCTATGTAAAACGTTATTCAGTCATAGCACAGACATCTCCGGATGTAGAGTCTCGCACTTCTGTAATTATAGGATCAAAATGGGTCTTCCAAGTTCTGGTAGGTGACAGTGATTCCCCACCTCTCCCCATTTCTGTGGTCTGTCACACAGACTGCCTCGAATTCTCAGTCGGCAGAACCCTCCGTTAGTGTTCTGTCTTCTTTCTCAAACCTTTGAAGACCAAAATGACAAACCCCATGACCACTGCACACCCCCCACCTCACTAAGATGTCTTATTTCTCAACATTGTATGTTGCAATCAGCACTCCAGCTGCCAAGATCTTCTTTGCCCAGACTTGCTGAAGCAGTTGCATAACTCTGTAGGGGGCCTGCAAAGCTCTACACTCACGTGCAGCACTGCTGCTCCAGCAGTGCTGGATCTAGTGGCTTGCCCTTCTCCTCTGCTGTGTTCTGGGCTGACACCGCTGGAGCTTCTCTGATGACAGATTTACCATTAGTCACCAGGTGTCCAGAAGGATCGGTAGACTGTTGTACACACTTTCTCGCCTATTCCAAAGAAGCTCTCGAAAATTCTGTGCCTTTGTGTGTGTGTGTGTGTGTGTGTGTGTGTGTGTGTATGTGCGCAAGAGAGAGAGAGAGAGAGAGAGAGAGAGAGACAGACAGACAGACAGACAGACAGACATAAATACAAGCCAAGATCTGGGCCTGTTAATTGCTGAGGTAATTCTTGCCTTCAAGTCTCTCTTGGGCTTAGAAATGACTAGAGCCAGCCTCCCCAGTGGGTGTCATGAGAACATGAAGACCTGTTGGATCTTTAAGGACAAATTGTTTTTTATTCTCAGAGCCAGGTCCTTTACTTGCTATGTTTCTGCTCAGCTCAATAGAATAATTTAGTTGCAGCACATCTTTAATAAATGCTTCACAACGCAGCTTCTTGTTGCTGACTGCTAGATATTTAGTTTAGCTCTGAACCACAACAAAATATATGCCTTGGAACACTGCAGCTCTGTGTGGTCCACTGATAATCAGTGTCGCTCTACTCATTCTAGCAATAACTCATCTCAGATGCTATCCTGTCCTTTCTGGTTGCTTTCCCTGGAAGCTGGAACACTCAATGCTTTAATATCTTCTCATAGATTATATCTTTAAGAGTCTATTATTCTGCTGTCCACTTTTGGATTCTGCTAATTTTTCAGTGTTGTTCCCATGACATGATAGCTATAACTGAAAATAGTAGTTTAATAAATAGAAAGAAAAAGAAAAATGATGCCGTTTTGCCCAGTCCCTAATGAATCATTCAACTCATAAAAAAATTAAGACATAGATTATCTGGACAAGGTCAGCATTTGATAATTTGTGTGACTGTTTGAACTAGTTAAGAAATGAATCAAAGTTGCTCCAGAAAAGGTAACCAAGCCTAATCCCCAGCACCCACAGGATTATTGACTTCCTTTGCTTTGAAGACAAAATAAGCAACAATTCAATAATTCTAACTGTTATAAAAAATAAAGCATACAACATAGTCATGTATGATACAAAGAGCTGAACAGGGCAAGTTAATGGGTGAACTCCAGTGTTCTCCCAGGGACTTAAATTACATTTAAACCTAATTTACAGATAGTTAGGGTCCTCCTGATGGGACTTAATTCAAGTAATGAAATTAAGATAATACCTAGAGACCACTGCATATTAATTTTGTTAATTATGAGAATATGATTAAATGGTTTCCCTTACAAGAGTGCCCTTACTTAGGCATTTGATGGACTACTAGAGCTAAGTAAGTCACAGGTGTTTCATTTAACAAGAAAAAAAGCTTGTTTCAGCAAATGTTTACAAAGTTCCAGTGGGCCACTGATACCATCTAGACTCTCACAAAAGCACAAAATTCCAGCACGAGATCGAAAGAAGTGCACACATAAACTAAAAAGAATTGATGACATGAAGTCACACAATCCTTTACAAAATAGTTGCCAAAACAAAATACTATTGTACAGTGGGCTTCTCCTTAAATGTATCACTAACAAAGCAGCAAAATGATAAAGAAATTGCAATTTCATCAAAATGGGCAATTGAGTTTCTCAGTGATAGAGATAGGTCTTCTGAAGTCTGCTAACATTGTCTGGATGCCAATTTCATCTCACAGTCTTAAAACAGGAATGCAATAGTCCAAAATCAGTTCAAAACCCAGTTGCTAGCATTTATCATGGCAGTTTCAACAATCAGAACACAGTGTCATTATTCATCTCATTATTTTGTTCATTAAAACTTAATTTTCACTTGATCTGTGGGCACTTTTCCTATCCTACTACAGCAAGGTCATTACTAGGTTAAGCATCTAAACATTCTTTAAAAGGGGAAACATTTTAGAACTAAATATAAACACATACATTTGTGTCATTTCATACACTTGGGACTAAAATCAAGACATGACCAGTATCATGTCTCAAGGGGGAAATGATCACAAGAATTGATATTCTATCTGAACAAGATAGAATGATGAAATAGATGAAATATCAAAATATGTGAAAATGTCATTTTCAGTTATTAGATCTCACAAAATGTGGGAAAACATGTTTTCCCCAAGGACTTCTATTAACATTGAAAATTATAGTCCCGAGGAAGAAAAAAGTTAATATAGCAAGTACAAACCCATTAAGAATTTTAATGTGGATTCCACTTTCTGGATATATTGTACCCTCCATGTAAGCCACACTGACTTGGAGAGCTGAGCAATGTGCAGCTCACATGTTCATTTGGAAGCCCATGAAATGCGCAGCAGTGTGGACTTCCTGCGAGTTTTGACTGGTAATGTAACATTTAAATGTTTAAGCATTCATAATGGACGTATCTGTATTCATAATAAGTATATCTGCAGTCATAACAAATATATCAGAATTTCTAAGGCTCACATAGATGTGATTTTTCAGATATGTTAAACTGTGTAAGAAATAGCTACTTCATACTTCACAATAAATTTTTAACTCTCTCCTTCAGATAGAAAACTGCCTTTTCTCACTGTGGACTTTCATTAATCTCAGTAATGTGCTCACTCTTTATGCTCTTTAGCATCTACCGAGTGTTTACTACGTGTCCAGCACTGGTACTCTGCAGAGTTTAGAGATTCTGACAAAGATAACTGTGATTCTTATTTCTAAGAAGAGTAACTGGTATGCTAATACATAGGGAGAGGGTCTGCAGTGATGATCATTGCTGGAATTAAAGTAGGTTACTATATAAATGACTTGTGTTTACAATACACTCGGTAAAGTACCTTGGTGGGTAAAGAGGTCTCAAATGAAAATAGAAAACCAAATCAGAGTGCATTAAAGTCGTATAAAGGGAAAAATTTAAAACAGTGCAATTTTAGAACAAAAGTGAGTATAGGATGGGAGATTGGGGAATCCAGATATTGAGATATGTCTACATCCACATCTATATACCTCATTATTTAAGAACAAAACCAAGCTATTGCTCTAGAGAACATGGGATTAAACTATCCACTTGTTGAATTCTTTCCAGACCTCTGTTTCCATAATGCTAATAAGAACAAAACTAGCCTGTTGCTGCTTTTCTGTTCTCTCACCCTTGACTTTTCCGAACAAAAGTAGCAACATTACCTTAAACGATCCAACTAACATTGTCAGGCATCATTGTTCTGGCCAGTTTCTGGGTCAGGAGTGGCTTGTGGATTTTAAGCAGCCCGAAGTCGACATTAAAACTCAGATGAACAGCAGGGTTCAAAATTTTAGTCCCAGAGCAATGGGCAGCTACTGGTACATGACGTCAACTGCAGCATTGGAATGAGACCATTTTAAAACAAAAATGAACAAAAAGGAAAATTCCATCAAGTACGTTCAAACTGCATCATACGTCATTGGTATTAAAAGCTGTAGTAACATCAAGAGAAAGCACCAAAGGATGAGACTAGAAGGGAAAGCAAGATCTGCAGCGCAAGGTCATTTATAATCTGATGAAGGCGGTGTTCCCACTCCACTTTAGGTGAGGGAAGTGTCACACTTAGAGTCATTAGATATATTTGCCCAAATGCTTTAGCCATCACCCTTGAGGATGATTCTGGGGAGAGAGAGGATCGGAGCATCTGGGCAGGGCAGTGTGCATGCTCTGGTTTTTCTTTTTCACTGATCTGGAAAGTTGCCCATTTCTGGGGTCTGTTCACATCGCCTCTGATTTGTCTCCTGAGCTTTTTGCAGTGTTTGAATTTGTCTAGTATCTAGCTTTCTACTAATTTTCCTAAAGCCTCCAAAACAGAGAGAGAGAGAGAGAGAGAGAGAGAGACAGAGAGAGAGAGAGAGACAGAGACAGAGAGAGAGAGAGAGAGTGAGTATTGGAATATATCACCCTTAACTCATTTCCTTTTTTTTTTTTTCCGGTACCAGGGATCGAACTCAGGACCTTGCCCTTGCCAGGCAAGCGCTTATGCCACTGAGCTATACCCCCAGCCCCCTTAACTCATTTCCTATAAGGTGTTGGAGGTTTTTACTTTGCTTTTAAAATAAGAATAAAGGATCTTGGAACTATTTCAAGGTAGGCTCTGACATTTATGATGTTCCTTCAAGCACTGGCCACAGTGCAATGAAATCAATCACACTGTTTTGGGGGAATTATAGTTTATTTTAGGTAACAATTGAGACTATGTATTCATCATATATTGCCAGATGTATCAAGTCTACCTTTTTCTTTAACTGGATAAAAGACACGAAGTATTTGTGTCATCAGAATGGTCAAGCAGTTTTTCTAAAAAAATGTGCATTTAAAAAATTATAATGCTCTTTTATAGTTATTTCTGGTATCAGAATAAAAATACACAATTAACGAATGGAAAAAGACGGCATGGTTGATATGCACAATGGAATATTAGTCAGTCATAAAAAGAATGAAATCCTGTCATCTCCATACTGATGGGACTAAAGGACATTGCATTAAGTACAATAAGCCAGAAAGAAAGATATAAACTGCCTGATCTCATCTGTGGAATCCAAAGAGTTGATCTCAAAACAGTTGAGGGTACAGTTGTGGTAAAGAGAGGCCGGGCAGAGGAAGGAGGGAGGGATGTTGAAGGATGATGGGTGGGTACTGAGTCAGGTTAGGTAGAACCAATTCCTGGGAGGCCACTGCACACTAGGCTGACCACAGACAATGCTGAAATACTATGTATTTGAAAGTTGCTAGAAGAGAGGGTTTTGAATGTTTTCACCACAAAGAAACAATAAATATTTGAGGAGGTAGATATAGTTGCCCTGATTTGAGCATTACACAATATGTACCTAAATCAAAACATCACAGGACACCCTGTTGAGATATATAATATCAATTAAAAATATACAAAATATAATCATTAAAATAGTGTATCTAGATCCCAGCATACTTGGGGAAAAGGACATTTACCATTAAGCAGACCATTGTGATGCGTAAGCAGGACTTAGAAAATAGAGTAGCGCTGTCTCCAGGTAAAATGTTAAAATCCAAAGGGAAAAACACCAGAAGCAGCACGAGGCAGGCACCATGGCGTCTCCACTGCGACAGACCCACAGTGCTTAGGATCCCTTCTTCCCTCCTGGCTGCCTCCAACCCAAAGGCCCTCTGCTTGTTCAGTAGCTTCTCGCTCCTGGGCCAGGGCTCTGGAGGAAGAGCAGCCTGAAGAGTTTTTGGAACCTGATTGTTGTTTTTGCTCATTATTTGGGTCCCAAGCACAAAAAACAAGGAGAAAGAGGTGCATGTTTTCATGGGCAGGCCAACAGTCTTGTGGGCAAAAGGACATAGACAGACTGAGGGTCCAGGTGACTGTACTTGGTCAGAGGGCAAATGAAAGGATGATGTAAAGTGGGACAGGTCATTCCGAAACACAGTTTGGTAAAAATCCAGCAATTCAGACAGGACTAAAACAAAGCCTTACAATCTTTTAGGTGAATTTTCTTCTGTCAAAGTTGTCAAGTGTTTTTAGACAGTATTCCCCAGCTGGACAGCTGAACACTCATGTAGTTCTCTTGAAAAGCAGTCCCTTCCACTCACTCTTAATCAGGATAGTATTTAACAGAACTAAAAGCTTCATAGTCAGTTGGTCAATCTTTTTGAATTGATTGATTCATTCATTTTATTACACAAAAAATCACTTTCTGGGTTAATAATAACATAATAATATTTTACTAAGTGCTGATCATGAAAAGTTGAAAATAACACATTGCTCTTATCCATGGGAGGATTCCAGGATGCGGAGATCACAACCAACTCTGAAAAGAGCTTTAATAAATTCAAGCCCAGAAAGCCAGAAAAGTGCACACAACAGAAGGAACTAATAGAATAGCTAAAAGAGAGGATAGCACCTGGGAAAATTTTATGTCTCATCACTGTAGAAAATAAGAAGACAAAATATTTCTATTTATTTAAGGCAGAGTTTTCTAATGTTTTGGAATAGAGATGGTAATTTTCATGTCATGTGCTTCTAGTCTTCCCAAAAGGACTTATTTAGTTAATAGATTCCTGTGAGTTGAAGTGTGTGGAAGCCTGTGGGGTTCTGAAAATGTTGTCACCATGCCTACTGAAATAACTGGAGACTGTGGTGGCTGTGTGTAATAGGAAGCATTGGTACGGAATCATTCACATTTGCAAAGCAGTAGAAGTAGGTGACTCAGAGGCCTTCTGTCCAGTTGGCATGGCCTACTTATAACAACAGCAGGTGAGAGCTTTACTCAACAAAACTGTGCCCACAGATTCCACTTATTCTCAACCCAGGACTGTTGTTTGCTTTCGTTATTACCATTGCGTTAACTGCTAACACATACACAGCATCCGCCATGTGCCAAGCACTGTATTTAGTGAAAATAGTAGCTCATTTCATTCTTACCTCAACATTATATGGCAGGAACTGTTGGTATCCCCATTACACAAGTAAGGGTGCTCTGAGGTATGGAAAAATTAAATAACTTCTTAAGTACTTGGTAAGCAGCAGAGCTGGGAAACAAAGTCAAGCAGTTGGCCTCAGAGTCAGCACTTAACCACTATTCTAAACTGATTAACCGCAGATTTTAAAGGTACCATAAAAATAGTAATATAACACTAATTTGAGATCATCCTAATGGGAAACAATGTTGTTTATGTACAGGAAGCGGTGAGAAATTGGTTCCAAGACACTCACATACAAAGATAGCTTACTGTGAACTTCGACCAGTTGTTTTCCAAAAACTCTTCAATTTTTCTCATCTAAATAAACTCAATTTATATAATTTTATTTGTTTTTTTTTCTATTTTAAAGAAAATAAAAATAATGATACAGAATTTCAAAACAAAATGATAGGAAATTAACAATGGTTATTATATTACATATTGTTATCTTCAAAGTAGTTGCTCAAGTTACCAGATATAGGCATATAAGATTGGTCAGACAATATAAACACTAACTGTTCCTTTCAGTGAACTAATAGAAATTACTAGTACCATTATCTTAGCTATCTTTTATATACAGTATTCATTAAACTCACCTTAAGGACAATGGTGAGTGGTAATTTTTGTTTAACACAGGCTTCCAGCGAGTATTGTATAGGATTCATTTTTGTTTTATGTCCTTGACAAATCTCAGACGCAAATAGCCTATTTATTACCATCCTTTCCCAACTGTATATAATTAGATTTTATCACCTTTTATGAATATTAAATTCAGCCCTTCCTTTTTATCCTCGGTGAAACTGTCTAGCTTTCAGCTATCATCTCTCACTTGGAATTGTTGTAGTTAACCTCCTTAAATTACTGAGCTCTTCTCCCAAGCATTTAGCGTGGTGTAATTTGTTTATCTCAGTTGATCTTCATAAAAGTTCTGAGCTGAGGATCAGGATTTCACATAGAACAACCAAGGCAAAATGTTAGAGACTGAGTCACTTTGATGTGTGGTCACTGTCCTCCCTCAAGATGCTGTCTGAAATTTCATGATTCTCCCCCTCACACATACAAATTGAGTGAGAGGGGTTTTGCACTTGACAGGATAAATGTGTAAGATCCTAATCTACTGTACTAGATGTCATCATTTAGCTTCCAATATTCTATGACCCACCAGAGTTTTTTTTCCCTCATATCAAAGAAATATGTTCTGGGTCATCTGTTCAGAAAAAGTGAAAGAATATTTTAAAAAACTAGAGTGAATTGCTTTACATTGAAAAGACAGAAAATAAATTCCATTTGCCTCATTTTAAATAGTTATAATGCTGAATAAAAATTAGTAATGAACCCAAATTAAACTGAACTATTTTCAGAGGCTGACATTTGAACAAATAATGTTTTTTTGCCTAAAAGTGAATCTCTCATGAAATATTATTGGATAAGAGATATAATATGATGAGAGAAGGATATTTATAAAAACTTCAGCACATAAAACAATCTTGTTACAGCCAGTGCTAAAATAAAACTTTCCAAAGAAAACAAGCAGCTCTAAAAATCTGATATTGTAATGAAAATTTAACAGGGCTTCCAAACAAAGAGGCATTCATCTACACCAGGACTTTCCATAAAACAAATCCAAGTATTTATCTAATAAGTCTAGTCTAAGAATTGCTGATATTGCTAATTCCAAAACAGTCATCTATGTGATTTACTGACATAAGTTAGTTTGTTTAGTTGCTGTTTCTAAAATGAAAAAGTGGGACTGTGAAAGTTCCCCAAAGTCTAAAAAAATGAAAAATAACTCCAAAAATGAAGCAAAATTTTATTATTCTATACAGTTCAGTCTGCTTTTCTTCTTTAACTATACATGGTATCAGTGTAACCAAAGGATAATAACACTGGCAATTTTGATAAAATGAAATACTTTTTTGTATTAAACTACATGTAAAGTAGAAAGGTTTCTGTGTTTTATATTTTTCTGCAAAGCAAAATACAAAACAAAGAAACAATAATCACAAAAGAATTTTCCTCTGCCCATTTTCCTAGCTTTTTCATATCAACTACCATTTCATTTTCTCTCTCATCATTATTTTATATTCTGTAACGAAAAACAACTTAAACTAAAGGAAAAAGAAAGACTGGCTGCAGGTTTGGGAGGTTGTTTTGTTTTGTTTTTAACATAAGAATCCATCATAGATACTTCAAGAGTCATCTTGTGTCATAAAGACTCCAAGGAAAAACCTGATGGTATCTCAGCTCATGTTCCTTCAAGCCATGCACCTGTCTCCAAGGCTACACCAGGTGGTGGCTTTCACTTGTCTCTTCTGTCTCAGCTGTGTGACTGGAAGCTCCCAGAGGGTCAGAGACACATCTTAGTCCCTTCAATGACTCACTGCCTTAGAAGGAGTTGGAAAGGCATTCACTAATTAATGTATGTGTTGCAAGATCTAATAATTAATTAAAGACATAGATAAATTACCTTTAATAATGCCTTTTCTTAATTAAGTTCCCATCATCATCATCAACATCAACATCATCATCAACATCATCAAATCATCACCATCATGCCTAAATTTAAAAACCAAAACTATAGTGGAGGAAATTGCTTAGCTCTTATAAAGGGAAACTATGCAATATAAAGTAGAAGGAACACATTTTCCAAGCAAATTCTAAAGATACAATCACTGCTTTCACATCACATACTTAATCTCTCTAACACCACAGGGGAGCCTAAGCCACTTTTTGCATTAACTGAATTCCTTGGGAATTTATTCTGAAACATTATCATACCAGCAATGCTCTAGAGAAAGACACTTACCAGGTCTTATGCCCAATATCATTCCCTACCCTGTTACATACTGTGGGCCTAGCTGGGTTCATTCATAATACAATACCAATCCTTTTCATTTTGTGCATGTGGTTTTTATGCTCTGTTTTCTGGGACATACTGTCTAAGATTTCTCTGTTATTATACATAATAACCCAAGTAACATGTTTATTATATGTGGCACATTCTTTTCTGCATTTTAATTTATATCCCTACAATTCTGAACAAGCTCTCTCAAAAGTTGCCAGTAACATTTCCAATTCAACAGCATTTTCCTTCTTTGAGTTGTCGTCTTTAGAATTCAGCCCTTGGTTCTCTTCCTTTTGGCTTCTATGGTACCAAGGTTCTCAGCCCACTCCTCTTTGATACTGGTACATCCTCAAGGCTCCCAATAGATCTCACTGTCCTCTCTGTCCATCTCGCTCCTGCCTCTGGGCATCATCATTTCTACCTGACTGAGTCAAGTATCTTAAGTCTGAGCCTTACATGAGATGACAGTCTGTATTTTCAGTTGCTCCCATGACCACCCACAGACACTTTAGACTCTTCAAATATGAAATCTGAAGGCAGAATTCATCTTATTCTTGTCTCCCTGTCTCTCAAGTTCCAGTCTCATATGTACTTGACTACTCTCCTCCATCTATTCTGCCACACACCTTGCTCTATTCTTTCTTCTGGTTCCACTTATTCCAACTCAATTCAGGTCTTTAATTCCATTCACCTGGAAAATTGAAAAATTCTAAGTGAACTCCAAGCTTCCAGTCCTTTCTCTCTTCCAGTTCATCAAACATCCCTTAAGATCATTTTAAGGAATCTCTGATTATACTGTTTCACTTCCCCAAGTGTCAAAGAATATAGTGAAAAAGAAGAAAAAACTTGACCCTAGCAAGGGGTTCTCAGCAATCTCTAACTTCCTTCCGTTCTCTTCCCTTTGGGTATTTTGTATTGCAGCAAAACTGACTGACTAAATCTTAGTGCACGCTCCAAATCATCTTTACTCTGCAAGTTCTGAGAACATTGCCCAGCACATAAAAGTGCTCAATAAATATTACTTAACATAATAAATTACAGTAAACAAGAATCCTCTGCCCTGAAAACACACCCAATATATTTTATAAGGATGAGGTAAAAGTTACCACATAAAGTTTACTAAGTTCAGAGAGTGGAGGAAGCCAAGGAGCCAGGGCAGTGGCAGCTACTCAAGAAGCCTTAGGAGCACCCTTGCCCTAAAAAGATTGCCGGCTCTGTTGGAAAGCCCATGAGTGCTCTAGTATTTAACAGGGCAAATGGTAATTTTCCAAGGAAGTTCCCAGTACTACACATTTTTTAGAAGAAATTCAGTTTTTGATGTTCTTTATTTCCTTAAAAATGGGTGTCACCTATCAGAATCACTTGTCAAGAGCCAAACAGTTGCAGCATAACAAATTTGAACCTTGCATTATGAATAATGCATAATTAACATACTAGCCAAAGGATGCTGAATGCTCAACTGTGAAATATTCTGGTACCAAAGAGAATAGGGATCTTAGTTGGTAAATTAAAACATATGCTACATGTTTGAGTCTCAACATCCATAAAATTGAAGGGATAGGTGCCAACTTATCTAGTAATGATGATTAAGTTGGAAGAATGGGGGGGGTTATTCCCTAAATGATTATACTCATGATCATCTCTTCCCTATCTTTACTGGAGATACACTGTGGTGATATTTTTTACAATTTGATTTGAACCACATCACATTACAAATATTCAAAAATAAATGGAAAAGCTTCCCAGACTCTACTCTAAACAGCACTCCTGATTCTGTTGTTCTAAGGAGAGCTCCCAAAGCATACAAGAAATCAATGCTTTATCCTGCTTTGTGCTTGACCACTGAAATTACCCCAACAATTAATAATTATTCATCACCTATATGTGGCTACTCAAATAAAATTCTGACTCTTCTTGGAAGGCCAGGAAGCCAAATTCTTTAATCCAACAGGCTGTCTTTACACACCTTGGAGGAATTTGCTGATCTTCTCTCGGAAGTGTCCAAAGCATTATAAAACTGCCACAGAAAGGTTCATTGACAGGACCCCTAACACTGAGGCTAAATTCCATGGTCCAGCTGGGAACAAACATGCAAAGAAGAAACGGGTCAACAGACAATAGATAACAGGACATCTGTGTCGCCTAATCTGTGCAGAGTCCTTGCTACTCAGAACACAAATGAGTGGAATGAGGTCTGAAAATGGACCTGCCTGTCAACCACCCAGGAAGTGGGCAAAATGGCAAAACATTCAGAGCAGCTCACAGAGGAGCAACATTCAAGTAATGCAAGAGCCGTGACCAAATCCCAGCCCTCAATGATGCCACTGTTAATTCATACCATGTTATTCTTTCTTTTGTTTAAAAAAATCTCATTGAGAGAAAGCATGTACAAGATGACATAGGATTACACAAAGCGTTCTGGTGGAGCATAGCAATAAAAAGTTCTTCACAAAAGAGTAATTTAATTATGCTGCCCACTCCCCAGCCTCTATTTGCAACACTACCCGCTTCCCCTCTGCTCCCTCAAAGTGACACTGGGAAACCCCAATGCCTAGCATATCCCATGACATCCAGTTGTCTTCTCCAAGTGCTTGGTGTGCCACATTGAGTTAGAGAAGTTATGCATACGTCAGGAAAGTGAAGCACCTATAATGTGCAGTATTCATGTTTTCCATTCAGTGGTCCTCGGCTCTATTTGAGCACTTTGAGTTTATTGAAGGACATCTAATATGTTACTGGCCAAGGTGTTTACTGCACACTGAGGAAGGCACATGACTTTATTTTAATAAGTTGGCTGTATATTCCTCAAAAAATTTATTGCTCTCTGCATATTATGTCTCACCTGTATTTTTTGTCAAATAATTAGAATTCCCCCAAGAGTTAAAAATTGGGTCAAATAGCTGCAGTACAGTAAGGCATACTGTTCTCTGATCATTACTTAAGCCTCATTTTATACATTATTAATATCATTATATTTAAAAAACAACATACAACTTGACAAGCATCCAAAAAGTGAGCACAGGAGTTATTTAATCCTTTGAAGCTTCTACGATAATGAATGGATTCTAAGTTTCCTTTATTAAAAGTACTTTCTTTGAAAAACATATACATACTTGAAGCTTGAAATAATATTTCAAATATAACTGACACACATAGAAAGGCATTTTTGATGCCACTATCAAGAACTGGACAAATGCGTGCTAAGTTGTAATCTCCTCTAACACTGAAAACACTAACATATTCAGGAGCTATGTTCAGTTGAATTTCTGAAAAGCATCTTACACAGTGCCCTATGCAGCTCAGCAAAACACTATTGTGCACATATAAAGATAATATGATTTATGAACTAAAGAAGACAGCTTTAAAAGAAAATGTTTTATCTTAGTTACCCACTAAAAGGCACTTGGGTCAATGACCTATGTGTATTATGAAATTCAGCTAGAGTGTCACAGACATTTCATGTAATCCGTCATCAACGGTAATATCTTCAGCTTTGTTTTCTAGATGCTATAACCTCATCATTCTGCAAGTTTCAAAACTAGGCAAAGTATGCAATGTTAAATTTTTTTTCCTAATTTACCTAATATACATTTAATTTGAATATCCTGCATGAAAATTGAATGCAAGCAAGCATAAACTCGAAACACCTTTTCTTTTCTCAGTTCCATATACCTGAGCTTCTAATATCATTAGATGACAGAAGTAATTTCATGTTTGTGGGACTAGATTAATTATGGCTCTGCAATGAGGAGCAAGTACGGGGGTGTGTGCAAAGGTTCTGATGCCCCCTGTGGCAAAACTGGACCTGGATTCATCCCTATGGTTCCGAGATCTCTACCACAGTTGCAAGAACCAGCTCAAATTTAAAGCCCACGTGAAACTATAAATTCTCAAAACTTTCCAGTAGTGAGAGGGTTGGACTGTTTTCAGTTCACATATATAAAATAATTCCCACCTTGCTAATAAAAATTTCACCCTGAATATGATTCATAATGAATATATGGTGTTCTTTTTCTTAACAGCCTTGTATTTTATAGGCAGACCTTATTAAATAAGACTGCATTTTACATTTCTAACTTTATTAGTCCAACAGTACAGCCTTCAAACTACATAAAGGAGAAAGTGCACCGGCAGACTCTGGGGAGGACAAGACGAGAGGTGGGAGTGATCAGTAATTCTGCCATTTCCTGGAATGCCACCGTTCCAGCTGCATGTCAGAAGAGCTCACAGCTACTGTGTATCCATTACCTACAGGAGTCCCAGAGTAAGCCAGTTGTCACCTCTTCCTTCCACTAGAAACATAAGAAATAATAGATTCACTGATAAGATAATTTCAGGGTACATTTTACATATTTTCAAAATAATCTTACCATAATGCCTAATTTTACAAATTAAGATAGAATGAGTATCTACCGTCCCATTCTAAAGATGACCAAATCCTCCCAAATAGGTTAATTCATTTCTGTAGGATTTGGGAGCCAACCCAGGACTATCACAGCAGTGTTTTGTTTTCTGACTCACATAGAGATGTGAAAATGAAGTCAGTTATAAAGAAAAGAATAATTACAAATAAGTTAAAAAAATACAGCCTCTTAGTATATCCATGGGTTAAAGCTGACCACCCTTTTTTGGAACCCACTGTGTCCTTCTGTCATAAGACTCATGGAACTAAAAATTGCTATCTCTATAATGAGCATGATCATTATATATATCCAAAACATATCAGAATAGTGGCTGGCAAATGCCCAGCACCTCAGGTTGAAAGACTGAGTGAAATGATCCTTCTGACCTTGTCAAGTAAGATGCTGGTTTAAGAATCTGAAGGTGGTGGATGTGCATAATCCTAGCACTCAGAAGGCTGAGGCAAGAGGATTACATATTTGATTCCAGCCTGGACTATCAGCCAGACCCTGTCTCAGAAAACAAAAACAAAAAATCTGAAGATGCTCAAAATGGTCAAAGAAGAGATATTAGACCTGAAAATCATGATACATACTCTTGTAGTAACCATTTCCCCTAGGCTTGTTCACTAAATGAGTAATTTGTACATAGCAAAGACAAGGACTTTTCAGAATAGATCCATAAGGGAATTTAAACAGAGCAACTGAGGGGAAGAAATCAATACAGGAGGACAGAGAGGAGCTAACAGGAAGAGAAACAGCAGAGGGCACCTCCCTGAAGCCAAGACCACGCCTGAGGTCAATGCTTCTGTGTGGCCCGCAGAGAAGAGGACGGGAACCCCGCAAAATGACAACAGGAGCTCATATGTAGGGGTGGAACGGGTGAGCCACGGGACAGGAGTGTGTCTGAGCAGGAGACTAAGACCCCGCGAGGCTCTGGGGCGACTCTCCACTGGAGATCCATGTTTTAAAACAGCCATGTCCCCTTAGAAAACAGCCTCGCACAGCACTGAGGAAGGCAGACACATCATATCTCATTGCTTGATCCTTCCACGATCTTGAGATTTCTTTACATATCTTCAGAGAGAAGAAAGAAAGGGCCGCGGGCACACAGGACGAGCCGCTGAAGAGGATGCCAGACAAGAGCAGGGGACATTACATCTTGGAAAAAAATGACCCAGGACAATCGAAATGGAGCCACGCCTTTGAAACGTGACAGGTAAAGAACTATTTAATCAACCTGGAAGAAAGACCAGGCTGCTTCTGGGAGAGAAGGAAAACAAAGCATCAGACTGACATTATCCGAATAGAACTAGTAGTGGGCGCATCTATAATAAAACCAGGAAAGAGATATGTTTTCAGTGAAATGACCATGGCTCTTGTGGGCGTGTGGGCTCCATCTGACACCAGCCTGTTTACCCCGCAGCACAAGCCTCCCCCCTCTGCCCTGTGGGCCACTCGACAGTGCTTTGAAGTAATTTCTTATATAATAGCTGTACTGTTTTTATGTACCCTATCCTTGCATTAAGAATGCAAAGCTCTCCCTTAATGCAGTCTCTATTTTAATTATTATAAATGATGACCTCAGATCTACTGGAGGTGATTGGGCAGTTTCATCTATATATCACGTATTTGAGTGTGTTCTGGAAGTCTATTTGCTGAATAAGTTTTTTTTTTTTTTTTAAGATTCAGCGGAAGTGAGATAAATATGAAGCACTATAAATTCTGCAGGAAGTTTGAGCATACAAAATTCATTATATACAAATGTGAATCATTTCTGATCCACACTATAGTGCATATATAAATGTAAGACATTTCTATTTCAGAATCAATCTGAGTTACTTCTTAAGCAAAGTCACTTTTTCTCTAAACAGTTTAATTCCAAGTAGAATACTGGAACTATAAAAAGCACAGTGAGCATAATCATTTCTTAAGTAAGATTTCATAATTTAGTCATCCATGTTAGTTAGATTATCTTCTATTTCCTTGTTAATAGGTTTTATTTTTCTCTACATCCTACTTTATATCCTAATTTTTCCTTCTGTAAATAACTTTTCATCTTAATTACAGAGAGAGGAAGGTATCTGTCATCAGTTGTTTTATTGCATTTATCAAAAGCACATGAAGCTGTTAAGGAACCATGGAAGTGTTTTTGGAAATTAGATTTAAAATAAACAGTTCTAGAACTTACAGCAACCAAAACTAAATGTATTGCTTACAAGTGCTGAAATGTAGTTATATTATGTCTAAATGTCTCATTAAAGATAACACACTTACAAGTAAGTGCCATTTTAGAAAAAGTAGAAAAACCTTTACTACTTAGATTTCACACACCTACTTCTTGGTGGTGACACTGAGTGGGACATAACACTTGGAAACTCCCTCGACAGTTTATTTTCTGAAGTAACAATAGTGAGACCTTCTGGGCTCAATATTAATGACTGACATCTTTCAGGGACAGATGTCCATCACCAATGTTAAATCAAGGTTGCTAATATTTATAGCTTCTATGGAACAAGGGGAAATGCTACAAAATGAACTTTTGTGAGAAAAAACGTCTCCCCAGGACAGCTGATACATTTTACGGACACAATAGAATCTCAGTTTGCTAGCTTTCTTCGACCTTTGCTCCACAGTGAAAGGCAGAGGCAAACCTGGCAACACCTCATGGAATAAAAAGAACCATGTCAGTGGCTGGATAGGAAGTGAGCAGAAGCAGTTTTTCAAATGCTTCAGGATAAAGTCCAATCTCAGACTGGTATCCAGGGGCTTTTATAATCTGGCTACAACCTTCATTTTGACTTTGTGCACATTGATTCTCCTTCCTGTAACCCCTTAAGTACAACTGGGTTGATCTCTTTGCTCCTCCAAAAGGTTTTGGACTAATCTCTGCATTTGGGCGTGAATACCCGACCTTCTCTCTTTGCTTTTCCAAATCCTATCACTATTTAAGGTTCAGTTCATTTCACTACGTCTTCCTCAGTCCAAAGCACTTCCTTTGCCCTCAAAACTACAGCAGCTATCTACACAATTTAATTCTCAATTATGCAATGTTTTTTCTTTTGTTTTGCTGCATACTTGGGAAACACCCTCCTACTGAGCCACATTCCCAGCCCAATCATGCATTTCTGTCTCAGCTATCCTATGCTGATGCTTAAAAAGCTATTTCTGTCCACACTGTCTTTGTGTGTATATTTTATACTTTTATACAAATCCACAACAATAAACACATCGCTCTTTATGCACAGCACAGAGTGTATCCCTTCCCAGCTGTTCTTTTAGAAGTCATGACAGCATTTCCAGGACAGTTATTCCCTTTCCTGCTCACTCGTGAAGTAGTGGCCACATATATAAAAAGTCTCTGGTGGCAATACACCTTGTGCAACACTGCAGCCCTTTGCACTAGACTCCAAAGGAATCTATTTCAATCTGAAATAGGCCAGGGCACATCACCATTTTTTTTGAAGAGTCTGGTTGTGCTGTGTGAACACATAAGTGCTGGGGGAAGTTTTCCAAGATAATTCACTGAGACTGGGGCTAACACTGCATACTCCAGATCAGAACCAAGCCCAAAATGGACAAGGTCAGACACTGGTTAGAGCAGTGGATGACAGGTCAAGTAAGCAGTAAGATGACATGGAGCTTTTTACCTCGACATGACTGGTTACAACTCAGCTGGAGACCATGACAATTTTACAGCCCTGTAGTGCAATAGGGCTACTTGTGACCCAGGGAAAGTGACCATAAAACATGGGCCACTACCTCTGGTCCCCAGTGGGAAGAAGCTAACACACACACACACACACACACACATACACACAAACCACACAAGAAAGAATCAATTTCCTTTGAGGCAACTCCAGGTCCACGCTCTTCCCTTCTTATTCTCTTTGAAGCTACCTTGAATTTTAAGATGCTTGTACTACATTATGTATCCAACAAAACTATTAGATGTTCTCCTTACTGTCAATTAAAAGAACATGTGAATTTGATAACTATTGTTCAGAAACAGAGGCTGTGGCACCACTGCAGACTGCACTCTCCGCCAGTGTCTGCATCGTTGCCAAGATTTCTCAGAGGCAGCCACAGTGCGTGAACATGGAGCATGAGGATTCTAAACCTGAGGCCTCGGTGACTCACACAGTCTTTTTGAGCCTCAGGTCCCTCACCAGTGGGACAGAGTGACAAGGACCTATATTCAGAAGAGGTTGGGAGGGGTGAATATTAAATAATTTCTTGTTTAAAAAAAGAAATTTTTAATTTCACCGAGCATTTTATAAAATAAAGGAAAACGACAGTTGTCCTTTTACCCTTATTAGGGAAGGTTACATTGAACATTGTTCAAATTTCCCATTCCAGATGAACAAAACTAGAAGTCTCAATCTTACATGATCTTCCAAGTAGATATGGAGCTCAGATTATCGAATAAAAGGAACTATTAATTAATCATGATTTTAAGAATATAAACTAAAAGTAATCCAGAGTTCCTCATCATTTGTAGATTTCAACTAAAATAATTTGGTATATCAGCTAACTTAATCCTTCCTTTAAAAACCATACACAGTCAAAATGCAGTCTCTAAAAGCAAATGTTGTGGCCCAAGGATGAAAACATTTTCCAGAATTGATGACAATCCCATAAAACAACATCTGAGGGAAATAATATTGGGACCAAATTTTTCAAAAGCAGCATTTTTTGGATGACAACTTCAAACCTATCATCAAAGTTTTCCCTTTTTCTAAATTCATAGTAACTCACACTGATTTCTCTCTATCTTTCTCGGTACAAAAATGTTTTTAACCTTAGACCTTCAGGTGGAAAACATCCCTAACAAATCAAAGAAATGGTAATTTCAAAGGCCCTGTTTTTAATGTGTCTAATGAACTGTAGCACAGTGACTAGAGAACACAACATCAAGAAACAAGAAACAAAAAGAGAACATCAAAAAACCATAAACGAGTGAGCGAATGGGAGATGGCTACAGCCGTCTTCCAGGGTGTGTCAAACCTTTCTACATACGGGAAGCATCTTCTGGGGCTGGGGACAGTGAACTCTTCCTTTTTCCACTGACAGTTGCACAAAAATATAAAAGGAACCCATCCAAACCACAGCCACATGATGGATAAGAGGCAGCATTACAGGCTGGCAAGTTAAACAAGTCTTCATTCAGTTCCTGCCAGAAGAACTGAGGTTTCCCCAGGCAAACCCTTGGATTTCATTTTCCCCATTTCCATTACATTTGCTTGGCACACACGCTGGGCTCCTTCAGAGGAGATCCATGAAATACATCATCATAATCCTCTTGAACATTCAACTCCACTTGTACCATGACTGTTTTTCTAACTTTCCTTCCTTACAAAAAGAAGTTGTAAAATTGATTCCTCAAAGAGAATGCGTGGTTTGGCTACGTTAGCAGTCTTCCAGCCCATCCCTTATCTCTACAGCTTTCTTGTGGACTTATCTTGATTTATGGTCATACCTAGTGCTCAGCATAAGGTTCTTAGGTCTGGTAGCTAACTGTCAACTTAATTATATCATTTACATTGCTCATCATTACAACACATTTTGACAAAACACTTCATGCTACGTGTACAGAAATGACAGGACTTCAGATATTCATCAGCAGAAATGTGGATTGTTGATGATTGATCTGCAAATCACTCAAAAGTCAAAATAAGCCATTCTTTAAGTCATCCTAGGAACTATGTTTGAAATCGGATTTTTTAAAATTACAAAAGGGAAGCAGAGGCTTCTAACTATAGTCAACAATCATCTTAAGTGTATACTAATCAAACATTGGAATCGGCCCACATTTCTTCCTTGTATAATTTTCTCAGTTCACTTTATTCTACTTCTACATAAGCATCTACCATGCCTTATTAATGTGACAAAATATTCCCTCCAATAGTTTTTAGCATGAACATTGTTGCAATGGACTGGAAACTTAAGCCTGTGTAACAGAAGTATTTACTCACATACTTCAAGTAGTAACAAAAGTTTCAGATATTGCTCAAATCATCATTCTTTCAGTGAAATTGAACAGACATCAACAGAGTGATACCAGCTAACAAGTGACTATCACAGGGATTGGGAATCCATTCCATGTCCTGTCTGTCAGGACTCCATGGACATATTTTCTAAGAACTCAGCTTTCATTAATGCAAAATAAGTGATATGTATAATTCTCATTTTAAGCTATGCTAATATTGTATTTTAAATCTACAAACAGTGAAATGTTGACATTTACTATGCTTTGGGGAACAAGGAAATTTACCCCACTATTCTTTCATAGATGGGAGCATAAGGATGCAAAACCAAAATGGCAGGATCTGGAGACTGCTGGTTTCTCTTTGATCTTCTCAAGAACACAATGCTGGAGTTTGGCCCATGCAGCCACCAGACCTGGGCCAAAGGTTTGCTCCCAAAAGATCACACAGAGAAAATGCAGAAGCAGTCCCTTTTTCCTTGGGAAAAGTAAACTAAACCTTCCTATGAAATCAGCTCTGAAAATCAGCAGCCCTTCTGAAAAGCCTCTGAAATTGTGGTTCAGTAAAGTTAATGTTCATGGCATCAGAGACCAGAATGAGCTGGATGTAATGAGGTGATCTCTTCCAGCTGGAAGAGAAATGGAAATGGAGTTGTCACACTGTCCTTGGTAAGGCCTGAAGGGTAGGTCTACACACATGGCTTTCATCAGTCACAAATGAGATATTGACCAAAAATAGAAATCTAAAGATTTAGATTTGTGTAGAAGTTGAAGGTGAATTCACACCGAGTAGAGATTTAGGAAAATAAAGTAGAATGAAAGTGGATAGAATTGGAATGAAAGGTTAGACAGCTACAGAAAATGACAGGTTTGTGACATAATAGCTGAAAGACACCATTGTCACTTCCCATTATTGTATGTCTTCTTTATGCATAACATAATGTAGTATTGGCCGTCAACACATTTGATTTGATCCTCTCAAAGAATGAAACTTTTTCTCCTATAGTGCACTACAAAGGCGATGATGATGGTAGTGGCGGTGATGATTAAATATTCTATAGACTAAAAATGCCATTAGCCAACAAGTTAACTCAATAAAAGTTTTTCCAAGTTCAACTTCTTCTATTTTTAATGTTTGTATTAGCAAATACTAAGCAAAACCAGGCCCCTTATAGAATGATACTCAGTGGTAGAGATCCTAATAAATAGCAATTTTGGGAAAATTGATTAAAGGAGTAGTTGCTGATGTCAAATTTCACTACAAATTTAGTTTAAGATTTAACTGCTTTTTATTTGCAATTCATGAATCACTATAGTATAAAAGGGAATGAGGGCTCCCATTGGGCAGAAGTAAAATAATGAATCTTCTAAGGTAAAGGAAAAATTGAAAAATAAAAAAGTTAACAGGTGAACATCAGGTTATTTTAGGTTTCTATTTTATAAGGGTTAAATGCAGAAGAGATTTCC
This sequence comes from Dinomys branickii, assembly GCA_004027595.1. NCBI lineage: Eukaryota > Metazoa > Chordata > Mammalia > Rodentia > Dinomyidae > Dinomys > Dinomys branickii. Next base: position 13,634 of record PVLD010000371.1, on the reverse strand, counting down.
TTACTGATGAACTCAGGTACACTAGAATCTTCTAGTGTTTTCAGGAAAGAAAAAAAAAAAAACTATCTGTTTGAAGATCTGCCTGCTTCCTTAAAGTTTCAGTTGGATTATGTGACATCTAGCCCACTTTAGTCTGAGCCGGACTGCTGGGGCCTAGCATAGGAGCTCAGTTTAAATCAGTGGCCTCTTGTTGGGTTTGTTCATGCTGCCAAGTGTGTTACATTGATCGAAATCATGGTATCTTAGGCAAAGAACAAACTTCTCTTTTCAGGATGTGATCATTTGAAATGACGGAACAGCATTATTCCCTGGGGACAGGTGCGATAGTAATTTTGTGAAGGCCTCTGCTTTGGCAATTTTTTCATCTTCTACGAACACAAGAACAGGAAAGCTTTTCCTGTGGCCCCTTGCCAATACTATATACTTTCTTGATTTATAGTGAGTTACTGTCCGTTAAGCAGACACAGAAGTACCCAGTTGATTAAAATGATACTCATTTCTAAGAGCCAAGCTCACATACAGATAAGCACGTGTGAGCCGGAGGGGGACTCCAGGGCAGTGGTGGCAAACCCATGGCACTTGTGGTCATAGCTAGCTACTTGTTCTTAATGCAAACTCTAGGGAATGGGCTGTGGGACATGAGGCTCACACAGAAGTGCCCTGGAACGTGCGACTGGGGATCCAGAAATCTACACCACAGACAAGTGGATGTTTCTACTCCTTATACCAATGATACCAGAACCTTGAATCCACAAAGATGAAAGGGTTTGGATAAGACGACAGTGCAAGAGATCCCACTTAGAGTAACTCTTCCCTACATGGGACACACATTAGCAACAACTCTAACCCAAATGTAGTTGAGATTATGAACCATGTTCACTCTCTGAGTGATAAACCCTCATTCTCAGAATAATAATAAAACTTTGATTTAAATCTTGAAAGCTTTCATCAGTCTTCTGTATTCATATCAGTTGTCTTCATTAATTCAACCAAATGTTCTGTCTAGGTCAGATATCCCAACTGATAATAAGTAATAGAATTCATCAGGAAATTAAAGAGAAAAATGACCCTTATTTTCCACCCTACTTCAGGCAGAGAATTTTTATATAATAACTTAGCTGCAAAGAGAGATTAGAAATCAAAGTGAAGTAAAGTAGAGGTCATATTAGAAATAATAAAAAAGTATGGGTTCTGAAATTGCACAGCCTTAGTTCTTTTCTGACTCTAGTACTTAACCAGTCTGGGGGCTCAGATAAAATAGTCAACTTGTGAAAGCTGTCTGTCCATCTATAAAGCGGGTGTGAAAATGTACTCCTCACGTAGAAGGCCGTGCACATAAAGTATTCAGAGCACACAGGCACACAGCAACGCACAAGCAATACTAACTATCATTATTTCACACTCTAATCATCTAGTCTTTGGCAAGATGCTTTTATTTAAAGGGCTTTGGGTATAGTAGGGAAAACATAGTAAAGGCAAAGTACTGACTTGAATCTTTTGTGATTTTTTTATTAGTATATGTGCTGCTGAAGCATATATCTTTTGTGAAATTTTATGATCAGCCAGAAATATTATTCCATGGCTTGGGAAAATGTAGAGTTAACAACAATAAGAAATAAGGAATCTATACTAATGTGAAGGTTGTGGGAAGTGACTTAGAAAGTCCAGCAATGACAGATTTTCAGCTAAAACATCTGAATGTTTATGTGACAGGCCAGTATACTGTTATTACAGTATACTGTAATATGTGCATATGTAATATCTTTCTTTATAAAACAAAAGGTGTGGCCAAAATTTAATATTCCATTTATATCAAAGTTCTGTTAAACTGCCAAGAAAATGACCATTTTCTATATTGTAAATGGTACTGCAATATCATAAGGTACAGAATATCTTAAATGGTGAGAAAAATGAAAGAAATTGTGAAACTCATGGAATTGATAATTGAATACCACACATAAAACAGAGTAAGAAGTCCTATGAAAATAAGTTCTCCCACAGTTCAAAACCTTATAAAGGAAAAGGAATGATATATTTGAATACATAAAAGTCAAGTCTCATCAAATCTAAATGACCACAACAACTTGGAGAAAAAATTGTATAAATACATATACATGTGGACACATATATGTGAGCATATGTATTATACTTTACACATATTATTTATGTAACATATATTTTATATCTAAATATATAATGTTATCATAAAAACAAAAAGTGGACAAAGTTAAATTTGCAAAAAAACACACATACTCACACAAAGCCAACAGATATTTTGAAAATATTTGAACTGAGAATGGTGATACAGTAATATGTTGTAGCCATAACCACAGCTACTCAGGAGGCTGAGACAGAAGAGTTCCAGATTAGAGGCAGCCTGGTGATGCAGAGAAACTTTTTCTCAAACAGACAAGACAAAACCAGCAAAGATCTGCCGATTTATCATTATGGAGATAATTAGCCCTCAACCAGATTAAAACAACAAAGATATGCTGCCTTTTCCTCACTATGTGGACAGGTTAGAGATACCAGCACAGTGTGTGAGGACAGGGGATACAAGGGAAATCGCTGTATCTTTACAAATGACTACTCTTAAAAACTAAAGTCTACTTAAAAACATGATGATTCACAGGAAGTTATCTATTTTCATACATTGCTATGGAAGTAAAATTGTGCACACTGTTTGAAGAATAGGTTGGCAACTTGTGCATTTTGGGGGATTTTACTTTTAGCAATTTACCTTAAGTAAATCATCATCGTTGACTTGTCTATAGGATTTGTCACTGTAAAACACACACCTTCAGCAATGAAAGATCATTGTGTAAATTATCCAACGAATACTAATTCTTATTAAAACTATAAAAGAATGTGCAAATTAATAATATTAAAATGTTTCAAACTATTTTCAAAGGAACCAAACCCAATTACAGGGATGGGGATGTAGCTCAGTGGTAGAGAGCTTTCCTAGTGTGCAGAAGGCCTTGAACTCAATTCTCAGCATTACAAAGAAAAACATGAATGAACAAATGACAACAGAAAACAAAGCCAGATCCAGAAGCTACTTGCAATATGGAATTATTTCATTAAAAAAAAGACTGGAAACACACAAGTTATATAGAGGCTCTCTTAAATGATTGAAATGAGATTTTTAATCTGTTGACTTATTCTTATCATCTAAGTTTTTATCATAAATTTTATACATTTACACACACACACATATATACACCTGCATAGATACATATTTCCCCTATGCCATTTCTATGATATTTATAAAAATTTCTTTAACATGTTCAACACCAATGTATCTTCTTCAGAAAAAAAAAATGTTAACCTGTAATAGTTACTGTTAACCCTAAATTTTCATACAGATATCCTGGGAAGACATATGTTAGCAGGTGCAGATTGAGGGCATGACAGTGGGGAAGGATGCTGTGCTTTACACTGCATCACCCGGAGCCAGTGCTCGGACCTCACGTTTTGGGACTGATGGGTAGAAATAGTTATGAAAAGGTTACCTTGCCCACTTGTCTTTGCCTAACAAGTTTGTTTGCTTGCTAGGTCTGGAGTGAAGATCTAAGTGCAAAATAAGAATAGGCGACAACTCAAACCCTGCCTTTGATGGAGTGATGAGCATATACTGTCTGTGTTACAGAACTGCCTCAGACAATCTGAGAATGCTTCAAAACCCAACCCAAAGCAGCCAGGAAGAGCCATGAACACTCGATGGGCTTTGCCAAACTCTGGGACTGAGCCTGTGAGAGCGAGCAGAAAGGCAGGAGTTGGGAGGTAGGGTCCCCCCAGTGAAGACCCCTCAATGACCAGAAGTGAGCAGCACTGGGATAGTGAATAAAAAGTGAAGCAGCAGCAAAAACTGCTAAATCAGCTACAGCAAATGCTCCAAACCTAAGCCAATTCAACCTTGTGGAAGAGAAAACCAGGTGAGAATTGTTTGTAAAAGGTCAAGGTGATTGAAGGGAGGAGGGGTAGAATGTTCCTTAAAAGAGATTTCAGAATATGTCAAAATCATACAAAAGAAAAAAAGTCTCAGTATAAATATGCTGCTCACAGAGGCAAATCCAGCCCTCCTGCTTCCCCAGAACATTGATTATCCCAGAAGCATGCTTGGGCATCTCTTGAACTGACCCTGCTCAGCTCCAACTGCTTCCTCCAGGAATTTATCCCACATGTTGATTACTGTTCATGAAATGCTCTGTCCAGCATGCAGAGGAGATGGAGCCTCCTCTTGCACTGCCTCTGGCCACCTTTCAGAGATCTGGGACCCCTCAAGCTTCTCTCAAGCCTGTGTTGTCGAGCTGGCTGAGAAATGCTCTTCATCCCTGTGAAAACCCACAGTGAGGGCTCGGAGCACCTCAGTCCATAAATAACCAATTACCTTATCCAGACTATCATTTGTATTGAAGCTGGAGGATTCCTGTGAAAAGCCTTTGCATGATATTTTGTTTCTCCTAGGAATTAAGTTCTTTATGAGCAACATAGTCCATCACACAGAGCAGAGATGTCATTATTGTGATTGCCCTATGGAAATCAGCCACTTTGAATTATTCTCATTCCCTGAATTTCCAGTACTCAAATGTGGGAAACTTTCAGCCTTTCCTGCATATACATACATATTTGTATGCAAAATGCGATGTATAAAACTAGAAATCTTATATAAGTAGATAAACACATAATTATTTTGTGGGTTTTTTTTTTTTTTTTTTCTTAGCCTCTGTGGAATTGAGGAATATGTTGTCTGTCTGGTAGTTCTGTTATTTTCTGAGTTTGTTTTCCCTATGGTCAAAGAATGTTTCCCGTGTGGTTTTAATTTGCTTAGGATTATTGACCCTTGTTTAATGGCCTAGAATACAGTCTAACTTGTGAACGTTTCATGTCCATTTAAAGAATGTTCCCCTAGGGGTGGAGTTTTGACCAATGTTAATTATGTCAGGTTGGTTGAAGTATATTTTAGGTTCTCAACTTCCTTACTGATTTTGCATCTACTTCTTCCATCAATTTCTGAGAAAGGAGTGTTGGAATTGCTGAATAAAATGGTGACATTTTCTATCTAATCTTCTCAGTTCAAATAATGTTTATTTGACTTATTTCCATTCTCTACTATCACTATAGAAAACAAATAAGAGTGGGTCCAGTCTCTTACTTTGACAGTCTTGTCAGCATGAAATTCTAATCAAACCTGTAGTTCTAAATTCTAAAGTGAAGGAAATATAGGCAACAGAGAAACACCTTAAAAGACACCTCTGGGAATGCAATAACAAAAGCCACATTTTGGGAAACTACAGGACAAATTACCCAACTTCCATGCTGATAGCAAGAAAAGGATAGAGAGGCAACTCTTAGATGAAAGGAAACATGAAACTTACCAACCAGGAAAGAAAAACGAAGGGAATACACACACACACAGACACACACACAGACACACACACAGACACACACACACACACACACACGTGGATAGCTGGGTAACTGTACTGCTGAAGTCTATTGGTTTACTGAAAGGAACAGTTAATGCTTAAATTTTTTGATCAATTTTGCATGCTTATATCTAGTAATCTGAACAACTAATTTGAAGACAGCAATATGCAATATAACAACCATTGGTGAATTCCTACCATCTTGTATAGTGAAACTCTAGCATACCTAATGTTTTCTATTTTTTAAATTCTCTTTAATGGTTTGATGAATTTTGCATTCTACATCTGGTACTCTGAGCAACTTCGTTGAAGATAACAATATGTAATATAACAACAACTGTTCATTGCTAGCATTTTATTTGAAATCCTGTATCATTTTAATTCTTTTTGCATTGTTTTGGTTTGTCTATATTGTTGTTATTTTATTTTTTTATTCTCTTTAAATTAAAATTTTAAAAGATATTTGGCCCCTGACTCAAAGAGCTGCTAAGTACTGACAATACACTTTCTCTAGTCCACCTTTGCAGCACATAACATTTACATCCTTGGCGGGGAACTCTTGCATGGACCGAACACATCTGAGCTCCTCTCAGCCCCTTTCCCTTCTCTACCTCCCACTTCCGCTTATCTCTGCATCCCTTTCCGCTTTTGTGTGTTTGCAGCACATAATATTTATAACCCTCACGTGGAGCTGGTACATGTTCGGAACACATCTTTGTTCCTTTCTCCTTCCATGTTCCCTCCCCCCACCAGCTCTCCTTTCCCTTCCCCTTTCAGAAACGTCAATCTCCCTATTTCCTGTAATCTTTTATTTTGCTCTTTATTTATACATCGGATTTCTCATATAAGAGAAACCACGCAATATTTAAGCTTGGTTTATTTCACTTAATATTATAGTCTCAAAGTCCATTTATTTTCCTACAAATGACTCAATACATTTTTATAATAAAATTATTTATTAAGTGTTAAAATTATAATATAATATAATTATATTATAATATAATTATAATATAATTATAATATAATTATAATATAATTGTATTATAATATTGTGGTTATGGCAAGAAAGAGTTCTTTTTTGTTTTAATTTTTATTTTTACTCAGTATTTGGGAATAAACAAGCACTAGTTCTAAACAGAAAAAGAGTGAGACATGAAATTACATTTTATCTTGGATTTTCTTCAAAACTATTCTGACAGGGCAACTGGGTAGGGACAGTGGCCACATGTTGATCATTGCTGAGGGTGGCTGGGGATTCATTCATCTCTTTAAGTGGGTCTAAATATTTTTGTATTTATTTCTGTAACTCTGTAATAAAATTCCTAAAAAGAAAACTTGCTTTCTGATCATAGTAAAAGTAAATGGTCACAAAATTGGAAGAAACTCATTACATAATTTCATTTGTGATTTCATAATTTACAAAAGAAAGAAAAATGAGGGACAATGAGAAGGTGAACAAGTCAGTCTCTGCCTCTTGGAAATACTTCATTTTCTGTGTTTTAAAGAGTGTGACGTGACCGTGAGCACAGCTGTCACACTAGTCCTTAAAACGGCGCCCCCAGCAGGGAGACAGAACTTTCTCAGTGGGAAGGCGATCAGGAGATGGGAGGGGAGTAACAGAGAAGGGAAGGGCTTCCTGTCTTAGACGGTTGGATCAAGCTCCCATTCCTGTCTGGAGGACCGAGCGACTTCGTTGCAGAGAACAGTGTGTAATAGAGCGACCACTGTAAATTTCTACCATTCTGTTTTGAGGTCATGGATCACTTGTGTTATTTCTGAGTTGTTTTGATTGTGTCTTCATTGTTGTTTTGTCAGTTTTTTAATTTTTAAAATAAAAAAAGAATTGAGTGTGTAATGAAAAAATAAAGGATTGTGCTACCATGTGAAACATCTGGCACCATGTCCTAAAAGGTATGTCTTCTGGGGTAGTAAGAATGTCATATTTGACTTGTGTTGATTGTCATTTTCTATCAAGCATATGTACTGTTTCCATAGTAACAAAAGGTACTTGCTTAAGATCACATTGCTAATTTCAGAGAAGTAGTAAAAACAACTCAGAAAAAGACTGGAAACAACAGGTTAAACACTGTCCCAGAAATATCTGCTTAGGGAGAAGACCCAAGTGGCAGGATGTAAAGGTGGAAAGAACCCACATGCTGGCATGCCACGAGATTTTCCTGTTTGCCCTATAGTTCTGATTCTTTAAATATTGATTTTTCCATCTCTTTTGCTTGCTTTTCCCCACCCTTCGTTTTTCTCCTTTCTATCAAAATGAAGATGAAATACATTCCTAGATTTTAAAAAAGATGGTTTTCAAGAAAACAAAGAGTGAAAATGTGAAATAAAACTGCAAATCCTCCTCAACAAATTTACTGTACCAAGCAGGAGCTTTTCTTTCCAAATATATTTCAGTTTCCTTTGTGAAACCTATCAAGTTTATATCTATTAGTTGGGTGTGGTTGCCATTTCCTCTGAAAATCTTAATCACCAATTTTACCCAACACTGTCTTATTAAGGATGTTAGACATCACCTTCTAATTAATTTGTGCATGTGCCTGTGTGCACATGTGCGTGTAGTGCTAGAGATGGGACCCAGGGCCTTTCATACAGCAGCCCAGTGCTTTACTGCTGGGCTACACTCTCAACCCCTCATTAAGAAATGAGCTATTTGTTCCTGCTATCCCTCATTTTCAATATGAGAGATACTGGTTACACAATCAGCATGATCGTGGTTACATGACATGATCGTGGTTACATGATCAGAATGTTGTTTATCTTCATATAATAAATTTAAATTAGTGCCATAGCAATGATTTATACAGCTTGTCTTTTTCTCTTTCCCCCTCCATTCCCAGCCCTCAAGTTCCTAGAATAGATTATTGTTCCAGTGACACATAACACTAGCCACAAACATCATTTCTAAAAACTTGGGAAGAATGGACCATGAAATTTCTACTCCAATTCCTCTTTGCCACCTTTTCTACAAACTACACTTAGGGCCAATAAATTGCTATTTTTATTTACTGATAGCACATATGTGTAGTCCCCGTTCCCAAGGAAAATCTAGGGCAGTGATGGCAAAAATTTTAGAGACTGAGTGTTCAAACAGCAACCCCAAACCCATTTGTTTATTGCAAAGTACCAGCACTACAATTAAACCTAAAGAGTGAGGCTCTAGTTTAGGAAAAACAACTTACACCAATGCTTGGCAGCTGAAGTGAAGCTGGGGCAGCTAGACTGCTGGAGCACCGTGGCATGTACGCCAGCACTGATGTGTACTGTACAAGGGAGGTCTGCCATTAAGACTTTCTTTCCAGCACAGTTCTTCACGTGCAGCATTATTCATGCTGCCCATGTACCTAGAAGAGGGTTCTAGCTATGATAGAAGCTATAGAGAACCAGGGACATGTGCCGAAGAGCATTTGTCTCTAAGTATCATTAACATCAGGAGAACACAGTACATAGAAGAATAGAAATTCAAGGTTCTCACCAAAATAAGGCAAATTTTCAGGGCTGCCAATTACTGTGTGATCACATGAATTTGTAACCCTCGATAACTATGTAAACATAGTGGAGTATTTCAGCTTTTTAAACTTAGTATAAAACCTAATGAATGATAAATTCAGTGTCTACCTTAAGTCTCAGTAAAGCAACCTTGAGAAAAAATTACATTAAGGAAAATAAGGCCGCTACTAAAAACAATTTTTTTCCTGGCTCCCCAAAATACTCAAGGAAAGAATATTTCTAGATTTCCAAATGTAGCCCCGTGAAAATCTTCAGGAGTTATTTTCCCAAAAGTCTGTGTATAGATAGATTTTTTTCCCTATTTAATCCTCAAAGATGATAAATATTTCAAAATTTATACCTTATCAGAACTCAGAAGTAATATATATTAGAGTTTCATTGAGCAATGACATAAAATTTTCATCCATTTCTACTGGCAAAGGAGAGCAACCCTTCGTCATTTAGCAACATGATAAAATTTTTTTCACCACTGACAAGTGAAACCTGGGAACGGGGAGTGGAAAAGGGTAGAGAAACAGAAGAGAGGTGAGAGCCAGGATTGCCCCCTTCTGTCACACAATTTTACCTAAAATACATGGAAAGGTTGGATCCCAGCTCTCATGCAAGAAATCATCTAGGATGCCGCTGGTATCTCTGAAGCTCTGCTCATAACAGCAGGAACAGGAAGCCTTCACACGAAGGGGGATCCAACGGAGACTTGGTACAACAAAAGCCAGCCCTATGCGCGAGCTCACTTTCCTCACTGTGGGCACTTCCTGTCTACACTGCGCTCCGCTGAGCGAGGAAGACACTGATGCATGACGGCATTTCTTCTGAAACTCGACTTAACTTTGAATTCTATGTGATCAACTCTTTCCATTCCTTGTTCTTTTGATAAAATCTAAAAAGTATCAGCACAAACTTTCTATTTATATCAATAACCCATTTATGTACATAGTCAGTTTTCTTAAATGAGAATAGAGATATTTATAGCATTAGATAGAAAGCTTTTTGAATTTTGCATCTTAGGTTTAAAAATGGCAAATTGTCTCATTAAGGCACAAATCAAATACAATATTTAGGTTCTAGACAAAACACACATGTACATATAATTCAAAGAAGCATTTTAATATAGACACATAGTACTCAAAAGCCCAGATAATTATTTCAGATATAGATGTACCTTGAAATAACACGAGGCGATATGGAGAGACTGAGTATGTGCTATAGATTTAAAGGACAAATAATTTCTGGAAAGAGTGTTTCCTGTCAAGTTTTGCATGAATTAGCCTTCATCCAGGGGAAGAAAGTGGTAGCTACTGCTCATTGGAAACATCAAAGATGAGCGTTAGATCTGGGTCTCATCTGTTTCTTATCCTTCCTGCCACACCACACCGCTCCTGTTGAGGTACACGCTAGAGGAAAGCCCCTTTGTATCCCAGTCAGAGCAGGCCTCTGAAGATGCTAGTTTTTCCCATCATAAAGTGAAGGGAAAGCACCACTCACGGAAGTGCTCGGGGACCTAGCGAAGCTCTAACCTGTCTTCATTACTCTTGTCAACCTATGCTTATTTGAGACTTTTTTTCTGCTGACCAAAAAAACTTAGCATCATTTGACTTTTAAGCCCTCTGCTTGGTGTAACTAACCCCTCTCCTTTCCTCCAATCCTTCAATAAGGTGATTTGTTACACACACACACACACACACACACACACACACACACACACTGAAATGTACTTATTCTTTCTTTTTGTAGTATTAACTAGTGACCACAGTTCTTACCACTTTTTCTAGTGTGTACATGTGATACATAATGAACACATTCATTGTGTGGAGTTGGTACATGTGCCTGGCACACCTTAATTCCTTTTATATTCCCTACCCCCTGAGATCTTTTGTACCCTTCCCATTTGCAAAAGATCTACCTCCCATTTCCTAATATCTTAGAATCACAAGGCTGGAGATGACCAAGGATATATTAAACCAGTGACTTAATTCCTTCTTCATCCACTTGTGTTTGTTCCCTGCTCCCCCCCATCTCTGAGCTCTTGCCTCCATCTCTGAGCTCCCCCTCCATCTCCGAACTCCCCCCTCCATCTCTGAGCTCCTCCCACCATCTGTGAGCTCCTCCCACCATCTGTGAGCTCCCTTTCCATCTGAGAAAAATTTATCTTCCTGTTTTCTATTATCTATCTTTTATTTTGCTATTTATTTATACTTTGGGTTCTCATAGAAAACAAACCATGCAATATTTAAGCTTGTGTGTTTGATTTCTTTCACTTAACAAGATGGTCTCAAGATGCATCCCTTTTCTTACCAATGACTCCAGCATCCTCAGGGAAAAGTAGTGCTCCACTGTGCTTAAACACAGTTTCTTTACCCATTCCTCTGTGGATGGACAGATAGGCTGCTTCCAAGATGTACCTCTTATGAGTTGTTTTGGTGTAAACATGGGTGTGCATAGGTGTAATATGATGACTTTAACTCTTTCAGGAAGACACCTACAAGGAGAAGAGCTGGGTCAAATAGAATCTCTAGGTTTAGTTTTTTGAGGGCTCTGCACATTGATTTCCATAGTGGTTATGCTAGTTTACATCCCACCAGTAATGGAGAACGGCTCATTACTCTCAGCTTGCACATCCCATTTTGTTTTCTACAGGTTCCACTTCTTCTCACTATCCATGGATGTTACTGTTTCTCACAATTCTTACATTTTACCATATTCTTTCTAAACCGTTCTTGTGGAAATCTCCTTACTTCTGTGGCTCAAACTAAACACAGTGGCACCTCAGTTCACAAACTTGATGCATTCCACTATTCTGAAAATGCGGCCATGTGTGTGTGTGTGTGTGGTGTGTGTGTGTGTGTGTGTGTGTGTGTGTGTGTGTGTCTGTGTTCCTGCAGGAAAGAGGCCCCAAGGTAGATGCAGAATTCGCAAACAAAAGCCACATCTGCCAAACGCTTCTCTTTTGCAACCAAATTGTTCACAAACAGAACTGTTTGTGTTTGTGAACCAAAACACCACCATACTGACTCTCAAATCTGCATCTTTAACCCACACATCACTCCTGACCCCCAGGTCAGTTATCAATTTCACATGGACAAAGTCTCTAGGCCACTCATATGTAACCTCCATAAAACTGAAGATTTCAGAATATTTCTTCTCTCTTTCCTTCTCTTCCTTGCCATATGGTTGCTCTCTACAAACTCATCCTGCTCCTCCTCCTTCTCTAATTTCAATCAAGAATAACAGTAATGCTCTCTGTCAAGAAATCAGAGATTTTTCCTTGGCCTTAGCCTTGAGTGACTGCAGGTCTCCAAAGCCCACCTATCCTGGATAGAGATCTCCGTTCCCTCCTTCCATGCTTGCCATGTCTTGGTCTAGCCCTTCATCTGCTCTTCCCGGCATGACTGGAATATCATGCTCCATCCATATCACTGTAACTCTAATCCCACCTCCCTGAAAATTACATCCAGCTAAATTCCGGAGGGATCATTCGTAAGTTCAAAGCTGATAATATTTATCTTTCACAGAGTCTTCATCATCTCTAAAACCAGTGTAGAACTTCAGATGGGGCATCAAGCCCTTCAAAACTTTCTCGGGCCACCACCGAAAACTTTCTCTGACCTCTGTGTGCATAACTGTCTTTACTCTGGCATAAACTGTGTTTCCTCAAGCACTGTGCTGTGCTTGTGCAGCCACTGTCCCTCTGTATGCAAAGTCTCCTCTCCCACTTCTTCGTGTCCAGCAGGATCAGTAGCTTCACACCAAGAATGAGAGGCAGGAGTCGGTCCAAGAAAGTGTGTCCCAGATTTACCCTACTGTGCAGCTGCCTCTCAGTTGTCCTTGGCCTCCTCTGGATGCAAAGGACTGACACACAGTAACCTTCCTGGCTTCCCTCTCATACTGGTACCGTTCTGATGTACCTTGCTTTACTAAGTCCTCATCCCCTGAGTCATCTCCTTACTTCTTAACTCACAGCTCTTTCATGTTTTCCTGGCCAAGCACAAATAAATTAGTAATTTTCCCTCCTCCTGCCTTGGGAGCCCTTCCTTGATGATACTCCTAAGGATGCTGTGTAGACAGCCCAAGGCCTCCCTTCCAGATCTGACCCTAGCTAGATGGGTAATGGCTATACATCCTGGTAAAATTCTTCTCACCCTTCAAGTCTCAGCTCAACCACCGGGCCCCTCTGTCAGTCCCTCAGGCTCCTGCCCAGACTCATTAACTCTTAGGCTTTGAACACATTTCCATTATGCAGTGTTCATATTGTAATTAAGTATTTATTTTCTCTCCTATTAGGCTAAACTCTTTACAAGAATATAATATGAAATTATGTCAAAATTTTAGTGGATGCTTCTTACATAATTATTGAGCAAGCAATACACTTATTTGGTGTCTGTCTTTCTCCAGTGGATATTCCCTTAAGACTAAATTAATTCATACTCCAATAGATGAGAAGAATTTCCATTTAATGCTTCAGATAAGATTCTGCTTCCTCCACATCCTACCACACCCAGCTCTAAGCCTGCCTCGAGGCTGTGGCCTCCTGCCTCTCCACTCTGTGGGCGGCTGCCAGTGGGGAGCGGTGGGGTGCATCGGCACCCACATCAGAGCCACAGCAACTCCCAGGGATCCAGCCAAGGAACAAACGGGAACTGGAGCACAACAGCAAGAGAGAGCTGCAGATGGAGGTGG